>PJEM01005435.1:0-130231 GCA_004023845.1 Helogale parvula
GTCAGCCTTGTCTTTTCTCTGACCCACAAACATACCAAATACACCTGTCCTTACTTCACAGGATTTTGTTCGTGTTCTTTCATTTCTACTAAAGTAACCTATTTTTTCTATCAAAGTACTACAGGTTCACAGTAGAACATTAGAACAGTACCAAAACTATGAATAGGTGTCAAAGGTCACCCATATGCCCAATACATAGAAATACAAAAATGATAACTGATGGTAAATTTACTACCATTTTTATCTATAATTATGTTTCTTCTTTTCTTTCCCTTATCTTTTTTTTCTAATACTACATTATCCTACAATTATAGCTTTTTTCATATTTTTCACTTAATGTGATTCTTATTTTCCACGTTGTTAAATATTCTGAAAGCATGTTTTTAATGACTAGAAAATAACAGTATGTGAGAATTTATTAAATATTTTCCTATTACTGAAAATTTTCCTTCTATATTTTCACTATTGTACAGTGGACATAATTTTATATAAATCTTTTAAGTTATTTAAATTCCAGTTAACAGTATAATATTAGTTTCAGGTGTACAATATAAATCCTAACAAGGATGTCTTGAAATTGTTTTTCCTGCTGGTAAAGCCCTAGAAGTAAAGCCACTAGGTCAGAGATTATGGATATTGTTGCGACTCTTCACATGTTTTTCCAAAGCTTTTCCCAGAATTGTTCTAACAATTAATAGCCCCACTGGTGGGACACAAAACTCCTTCCTTGCAGCCTCTAAACTATGGGCAGTATGTGTATTTTAAAACTTGATAGCCAGTATGGTCATATTCTAATTTTCATAACTTGATTATGAGTGAATCAGTGAATGAGAATCTTATTGTAGAGTATCCTTCTCTATTCTTGTGAATGAACCACAGTCTTTCCAGGTCAGTATCTGGTGGGGAATGTCTCTCCTCATTACTCTTTTGAACCTTTCCTCACCCATCCTGACAAACTTTATGATCTGATTGTCAAATTCAAAAATGAAAAGTATCACATTGAATCTGATAGCATTAAATCTATTAAAAATATAGGGATGACTGACATTTTCACAAAATTTAGTTTTCCCATCAAAGAACATATTTTGCGTCTCCTTTTAATGACCTTAACATAAAGTTTTATAGTTTTCCTCATCAGGCCCTCCACCTCTATAATGAATTTTACCCTTCATTGATCACTCCAGTCTCTAAATTTCTGCAGCACTTATATTTAGAATTGTTTACCATAGCCCTTTATTACATCAACTGATTACATTGTTCTCTAATAACTTCATGGGTTTTCATCTTGTTTTCAGTAACTTATCTGGTCCTTAAACGGAGGAACTAGGGGCGCCTGGGTGGCTCAGTTGGTTGAGCATCCAGCTTTGGCTCAGGTCATGATCTCACAGTTCGTGGGTTCGAGCCCCGCGTCAGGCTCTGTGCTGACAGCTAGCTCAGAGCCTGGAGCCTGCTTCAGATTCTGTGTCTCCCTCTCTCTCTGACCCTCCCCTGCTCATGCTGTCGCTCTCTGTCTCTCAAAAATAAATAAAAGCATAAAAAAATTTAAAAAAGAGGAGAAACTAGATCTTCCATTATTTCCGTATCCTGCGAGGGGACTAGCATCACTGGGCACTCAGTACATACAGCTCGACAGTCACTGCTGAGCAAGGAGAAGGTGACTGGAGCTGGAGGTCAGCCTCTCTTGACATTTGTAGTTCTGATACTCTGCTCAGCCTGCTGGAGCATTTCCTTGAAAGGCCAGTTGTGGTTGGCAGTTCTGAGGAGGAGCTTCGTGGGGAGGCCTGTCCCCTGTCTCTGCACCCGGGCGCTCAGTTACATGTTGTTTTGTCACAGGCAAACCGGCCCAGACCGGGGGTCCCCCCCACCGGCGCAGGCCTCCTGGAGCAGGTTGCCCCCCATCGGCTCAGAGACTGGTGAGCAGAATGTGGCAGTTCCCGGATCTCGACCTCATCCTGTAAGACATTTCGTTATATTCAAGTGCACTGTTTAGGTTGTCTATTGGAAAAGAAACACAATATAGTTTTGGCATTTCCGGATGAACTCCGTGACGTGAAATGTCTCCATAATCTGCTTCCCGAAAGTAACTGGCATGGGAGAGCCGATGGCAGGTGGGAGGGTCAATTCACCGTTGTGCGAAATAAAAACATGATTTGAACTGAACCAGACAGTCCAGGTGTCAAAGAAAATCTGATGGTCGGGATGGTGGAGCAAAGACAATAGCATGAAGGTTAGGTCGGGAGACAGGCAGATCTGTGTTTGAACCCTGCCATCCAAACTGTGTGATTTAGTAGAAATCAACCTCCCACGCCTTTATTTTCTCACCTGTAAAAGGACCACAGTGATTCCTCCTCTGAGGACTGTTAGGAGGAAGAAATGAATTTATAGATGGGAAGTAACGCCTGCATAAAGTAAGGGCTCTGCAGAACGCCCTGGCCGCTTTGACCAACTCTCATTTTTCCAGCTACCGGGCACTGTGTCTGTTGCCATGTGGACACCTTCACCCCAGCTCCACTCAGCCACGCGATGGCGCGGGGTCCGCGGGAGGTCTGGGGCTGCGAGTGTGCATGACCAGATTTCCCCCCAGTTACAGTGACCCCCCACTTTGCTCTCATATGAGCAACTGGTCTCCATTTCATAAAACACAGACCCCAGTTGTGGGAACATAAAGGCCTAAGGAGAAAAGCCAACGAAATGTTTTCTCTTGCATTTCTTTACTTCCTTGAGTTCAGCAGTAGAATCCATTCCTACCTAGAAAGGCAAGAATTGTACAGCTTTCGTGTGTAACCTTAGAGTGTTGCGGCTTAGAGTAAAATCATAAAAGGAGGCAGATATGACGTAAAAAGTCTGACGCTTCATAAATGCAAAATTACACTTCTATTATAATTTAATACTGAGAATATTATGTGGTTCACTTTTTTAATCCGTATTTATCTTTTAGGATACTATTGTTTCATCAGGTTAAATAATAAAATTACATAATCAAAATATATTTGGGCATTGATAGATGTCCTACTTCCCAGTATCTGAATAAAAGTTTCAAATGAGGGAGGGAATGGATGGATAAATGAGTGAATGGTTGGAGCACAAAGAAATCTTATTTTGTCTTTTTAAGGATTGATTTACCTGAAACCAAAACACATTATCCTTTATTTAGTACAGAGGGAGGCATCCTCAAAACCGTGTGTTAAGCGCAATACCTGACAGTTTAGAACGCTCGCCTCTTCGAGAAAGGTCTCTGACCACGGAACAATTTTCAAGGCCCAGCACAACCCATACATTTCGGGTAGGTTGTCTGTTCACTGTAAATTTGACCATAAAAATATCTGAAACAATATGGGCTACCTAGGGGGGCCTACGCGGTTAAGCGTCTGACTTCAGTTCAGGTCATGATCTCACGGTTCGTGAGTTCGAGCCCCGAGGCAGGCTCCATGCTGACAGCTCAAAGCTGTACCCTGCTTCAGATTCTGTGTCTCCCTCTCTCTCTGCCCCTCCCCTGCTCGCACTCTCTTTCTCTTAAAAACAAACATTAAAAAAAAGAATCTTGTTTAAAAAAATACCTGAAATGATAGAGCTCACCCCTCATTTCATTTTTCTTCTAACAGCTGGATACTCCTCGAAAAGGTTCATTGACCCTGATGGAATTTGCAGGCCATACATGGACAAGTCAAACTCTATTGACAGGTCAGTTTTCTCCACATATGAATAAATAATGTGTTTTGTGAAGTTTCACGTTTAGGATAGAGAAATGGAAGATTATCTACCTAAATAGGACTCTTTTGACCATGTAAGAGCAAATACCAAGTGTTTGTCACCTACGTCCAGACACAGAAGTCTCTAGAAAGAGAAAAACTGAAAAGATAAGCTCGTATCTGCTGTTAGTTATAAAGGGGGAAAATACCCAAAGCTCTTCATTAAGTTGGGGCCTGACTCTCAGCAAAAGGAAAGTGCTATCTTAGGAGTCTTACGAGAAACCATTGTCTCACTCCACAATACGGTTCTCATGCTTTCTCATCACCCCCTACTCTTAATTCCCTTTGAAGATCTAATTTCTAAAAATGCCTCATAAAATCAATGCAAATACTCTAAATATTTTATAATAGTTTTACAGATAAATACTTATTTTTAGCCTAGTAGCTATTTGTAAAGTTTCTAGTCCGAATTCGGGCCAATGATGTTTTAATTTTCAAAACTGTTATCAGTAGTTTTGTTTAAGGAGGTAACCTAGTGTTGTCACGCATCCTGCCGCTCAGGAGTCAAAGGCCAGGTTTCCATGCGACTCACTGAGCGATCGTAGGAGGGCCTCAACCACCCCGGGCCTCAGTTTCCTCTTTTATAGTAGGCTGGGTTGATCAAACAATCATTGGGAAAATGTATGGAAAGGACCTCGCTAGATCCCAGGCATATATTGTTTGTTCAAAAGTTAGGAATCATTTGTATTATAGATAATGTGAAATGTAAAGGGTAATTTGCTGTTTTAAGGCAAATGCTATTATTTAAAAATAAGTCTAGTAAAACTGAAGCATTGTGACAACACACTAATTTTGTCACTGTCACTGTCAGCCGTTCTGTGGTTCTGTAGCTTAGTGATGTCAAAGGTTCTCCAGCCTTTTCCAGATTTTCTCCAGTGCGAATTGCCATAAGGTGCTGTGCCTTTCTGTTGTGTTTTTTCTTGCGCATGCCCCAGCAGTGTCTGCTCTTACTCTCGGTGACAGTAGTTCTTTCTCTAAAAGGCAGCCATGCTACCTGTTATCAGGCGTTGCTCTTAATTATAGATGGTCAGGAGGAAAGTAGGTATCTGCATTTACTAACAAATAGCAGCGTACCAAGTGTGGCTCTGCGCCACGTTCTGAGCTGAGGGCTGCAGTACACACACCAAGGACGTTTTCATCCGTGCCTTGAGCACTCGGTGTCGTGGGGCTGATGGAAAGGACCATGAGAAAGGTGAGCAGAAGCAGCAGCTGGATATGCAGATGGGCAAAGTGACAGAGGGGCTTTCCGGAGGGGTGGTGAGCCGTGCCAAATCAGGGAGAGCGATCCTGTGGATGGCATGGTAGACGGCGGTGCTGAAAACGGGACTCAAAGAATTTCGATGAATTTAGTTTTAGAGATGTTGACCACAGGATGCTAAGTGGAGCTGTCTAATAGGTTATTGGGCTCACAGGATTAGAGGTTCAGAGAGAGAACTAGGCTCTGAATTTGTTTCAAATCCACACATTTAATTTACCCCCGGTACTAAGCCACTGTATTCTCTTATCGATAATTTTGTGACTATCATGACTGATGGTCGGGAGCCTTTCTCGTTGCTATAGAAGTAACTGAGGTGCCTAAGAGGTACTTCTGTATTTCTAAGCATTTGTTTTCTTTTTCTCTGACAAGCAGGCATGTAATCTTTTAACCTTTGCTTCCAGGTCAGAAAGTATCAGGAGCTATTAATTTATCAACATTTGTTCTGTGGCCAAGAAAAAGAGGAGAGGCTGAGGGGCGTCCCCCACAGCGGGAAGGGTCTCTGATGGCAGCTGACATCCCTTCTGCCCCCGTGCAGTAGTAGGGCCACCAGAGCTCACGACTCAGCTTCCTGGGATCCACCTCGGGGTAGAAGGTTCTAGCAATACCACCCGCTCTGGGAGGACACAGGGCCAGCACTTAGACTTAGTGGAGAAGGGCCACAACATCCTTCCTTCCTTCCTCTCAGGACCCTCAGTGGCAGTTTTTGCATATATCCCGGTTGATGTAAAAGCAACATGGAAGCATTTTGTTTCTCTTTAAAACAAAAATATGGTCTGTGTTGAATGTACAAAGCCATCCTTCTGAGAGCTGGAATGTTTAAGCAGTTTAATGGGAGTTAACTTTTTGGTTGGTGTTTCAGGTTCGCAGCATCCACCTAAATCTTTCCAGAGGACGACTCTGACTTCCAGAAAGAGATTCCAGGTGGCATCTTGATGGAACTGGGAGCAGTCTCAGCATGCCATTTACCACAGGAATAATGGAAAAACAAGTATTATACTATGTATCTGTTTGTCTGACAGGGGACCTGAGCCCGTCTCAGAGAAACGCAAGCAAATAAACAACTTAGTTTTGAACCCTTGCATTGTAAAGAGAATACAAGTCAAATCTACCTACTTTCTTTACCAGAAGCATTCCGATCTAATATGTGTTTATAATCCATCATCCTATCAATCACATGTTTATAGACACACACACACAATAAGTGCACGTATTCACACACTACTTAACATATGAGAGGACATTATCTAGAAATAGGCCATTTTGTAACTTTGTGTCTTGACATATGTTTTGTGTCTGTTCTGTTACTAGTCCGTCAAAATCCTGGTCCCTAATTGCAGTGATGTCACTCCCTTCTTTAGAAAATAGCAAAGCCATCTTTGGTGCTGTATGTCCGTTTGACTAAAATTCAGACTGTTCTGGTCTTTGCAATGACTTTCTTACACCTTTTTTTAAAATTTTGTTTATTTGTTTATTATGTTTTTTATGTTGTTTATTTTTGAGTGAGAGAGACAGAGCATGAGTGGGGAAGGGGCAGAGAGGGGGAGACACAGAATCAGAAGCAGGCTCCAGGCTCTGAGCTGTCAGCACAGAGCCCGATACAGGGCTCGAACTCATGAACCGTGAGATCGTGACCTGAGCCAAAGTTGGACGATTAACTGACTGAGCCACCCAGGCGCCCCCTTACACCTTTTTAAAAAAGTACTTTGGTCATGAGCCTCTCTGAGGGGTGTCAGTAGTTGGATCCCAAACCAGTTTCATTTTGCTAGTTTTCATGCTCAAACTCAGGCAGTCTATCTGAAAGCGTTCCAAATTTATTGATTTTGAAAGCTGAATAGAAACCATACTGTGTGCGGTTTCCTGTTTTCTGGCTGCAGGTGAAGGTGTTTGTCCACTAGGTGGAAGCCTGCAGCAGCGTCCTGCTTAGTTTAGCACAGCCTCCTCTTTGCTCAGGTGTCACCTCTGCCATGAAGCCTCCCTGATTCCTCTGTTAAAGCAGCTCTTCTTTCCTCTCTGTCCTCTGGCCCTGCTCTGTTTCTTCCAAGCGTGTGCCCCTATCTGGCATTCATAGAAAATGGAGTGGGGATTGCAAAGGGGAGGTGAGCAGTTGGAGGCCAGGCTCTAGGGCCATTTTCTCTCCCCTCCCCTCCCTTCTCTTCCCCTCCCCTTCCTCATTTATGAGAAAAAGAGAGGAAGAAAGTGAGTGAAGGACAGAGAGAGAGGGAAGAGGAGAGAGAAAAACAGGGCTTAACCAAAGCAGGGCTCATGTTTTCTTCTTCTTTTTTTTTTTTTAACTGCACTGGGGCTCTTGTTCGCCTAAAGTGGGGCTGGAGCTCCCCAGAAGCAGGTCTTGTGTTTTATCCAAGTCGGGGCTCAAGTTCATGAACCCTGAGGTCATGTCCTGAAACAAAGGCAGATGCTTAACTGACTAGATATTAAGTGTGTGGAGTTAGTGCTGTCCTTGATCACCGAGGATAGAACACACGTGACGCCAGAGCCATGTTTCTGATCGTTTCTCCCTTATGTTTCTCCCGACTCATTTTATACAGGAGTGGGATGTGTTAGGGAGTAGATGGAAGGCCCAGCTCCGTAACTCAGGTAACATTTTTAATGCTTAGTTAACCACACAAACCAGACTGAAGCATTTTGCAAATTTTCAAAACTCCACCCTCAAATTAGCTATAGACACTTACAAGAGAAAATACCAGTCTTAATTTAGCGGCCCTCAAACGTGAGGAATTCCTGGATGTGGGAGCAGTCTGGAGTTGCTGTTCCCAAGGGTCTCTAGTCTGGTGCTCTCTGGTCCCTAATTCCTGCTAACGGTAGGCTGTCTATCCACCCTGCTCTTCCAGAATAGCTCAAGGCATTCATATCAGCTTCCAGCAACCCTGCAACTCCATCCCCATCAGCACAGACTTCTTAGAAGAGAAAATGACTGGTATGCATCCCAAACTAACATTAAAGAAGAGTATCGAAGATAAAGTATTTTCTCATGGAGAACCCCTGAATAGATTTTATGGTAGATTTACTCGGTGTGGCTTCAGAGGTTTGGAAATGAGAATCTGTAATTTATATATGTATTGATAAAAATGCTTTAAAAAATAGAACCAAGTACAGTAATCTGGATTCCCATCTTCTAAACATTTGAATTGGAGGATAAAGTACAATTTTAGGTTTTATTTGTTTTTTAATTTAAAAAAAATATTTTGAGAGAGCATGTGAGTGAGCATAGCAGGAGAAGGGCAGAGAGAAAGAGGGAGAGAGAGAATCCCAAACAGGCTCCGTCTGTCAGTGTGAAACCTGGCATGAGCCTGGATCCCACAACCCTGGCCACCCATGCACCCTGAAAAAGTACAGTTTTAGAGATAACAGAGGCATGGCTTTGCCACTGACTTTAAAAAGACCTGCTTATGGCATATATTTTTATACTTGCACACTTCATTTATAGGTTAAATGAGGTTTAGAGATTAGTAAGTGATGCTTACATCGAGGATGGTGCTTTTTGAAATAATCAGGGAAAAATTGGGGCAGTGTTTTCATAATAAGCTACCTTGGTAAATAAGTCTTAGAATGTCTTTTTTAAAAATTGAAAAAGGCAAATCGAATCACTCCTGAGATCAGTTTTTCAATGTGTTAGTTGTGTTCACTGAAATGTCTGTTAATTCATCCAAAACCAAGGAAGGAATGAAGGAATTTTAAAATAATATAAAAACCTATAAAATATCATAGAAAACTGCTAGATAAGCAATCTACCTATTCAATGCAATCCCTGTCAAAATAACACAGCATTCTTCACAGAACTAGAATAAAAACAATCCTGAAATTTGTATGGAACCAGAAAAGGCCCCAATAGCCAAAGTAATCTTGAGAAAGAAAACCAAAGCAGGAGGCATCATAGTCCTGGGCTTCAAGCTGTATTACAGAGGTGTTATCATCAAGACAGTGTGGTACTGGCACAAAAACAGACACTCAGATCAATGGAATGGAATAGAGAGCCCAGAAATAGACCCACAAACATATGGCCAACTAATCTCTGACAAAGCAGGAAAGAATATCCAATGGAATAGACAGTCTCTTCAGCAAATGGTGCTGAGAAAAGTGGACAGCAGAAAAATGCACCTGGACCACACTTTCTTACACCATACACAAAAACTCAAAATGGATTAAAGACCTAAATGTAAGACAGAAAGCCATCAAAATCCTAGAGGAGAAAGCAGGCAAAAAGCTCTTTGATCTCAGCCTAGCAACTTCTTACTCAATATGTCTCTGAAGGCAAGGGAAACAAAAGCAAAAATCAACTATTGGGACCTCATCAAAACAAAAACCATCTGCACAGTGAAGGAAACAATCAGCAAAACTAAAAGGCAACCGATGGAATGGGAGAAGATATCTGCAAACGGTTTATTAGATAAAGGGCTAGTATCCTAAATCTATAAAGAACTTATCAAACTCAGCACCCCCAAAACAAATAATCCAGTGAAGAAATGGGCAAAAGACATGAATAGACACTTCTCCAAAGAAGACATCCATATGCCTAAGAGACACATGAAAAAATGCTCAACATCACTCATCATCAGGGAAATACAAATCCAAACCACAATGAGATACCACCTCACACCTGTCAGAATGGCTAACATTAACTCAGGCAACAACAGGTTTTGGTGAGGATGCAGAGAAAGAG
Organism: Helogale parvula; assembly: GCA_004023845.1. Lineage (NCBI taxonomy): Eukaryota > Metazoa > Chordata > Mammalia > Carnivora > Herpestidae > Helogale > Helogale parvula. The sequence continues at coordinate 9,686 of PJEM01005435.1, forward strand.
GATCTCTTTTGCACTGTTGGTGAGAATGCAAACTGGTGCAGCCACTCTGGAAAACAGTACGGAGGTTCCTCAAAAAATTAAAAATAGAACTAACCTATCACCCAGCAATTGCACTACTAGGTGTTTATCCAAGGGATACAGGTGTGCTGTTTCGAAGGGGCACATGCACCGCAATGTTTACAGCAGCGCTCTCAACAACAGCCAAGTATGGGAAGAACCCAAATGTCCAATGACGGATGAATGAATAAAGAAGATGTGGGATATATATGTGTGTGCATAACCACACATGTCTGGGAGAGGTTTATCTCATTTATGAATGTCCTAATTTAACCTCCCCCCCCCAGAAGATGACATTCCTGTGTGGTAATCATGGATTTATTATTTTATCAAATACGTGTCAAGCACCTTCTTTGTGTACGATTCTATTCTAAGCAGTGGACTGAACAAGACAAAATCTTTCCCCTACTAGAACTTAGCTTCTAGTGGAGGATAATTATAAACTAATCAATACAAATCTAATGCAAGGTCTGGTAGCAATAGCCAGGTAAGGTAACAGTGCAAAGAGCTATAACTTCGAATAGAATAGGCAAGGCTTTACTGCAGAGGTAATATTTGAGCAAAGACTTGAAGATGGGTAAAGAGACATGTTTATACGGTGAAAAAAAAATTCTAGACAGAGGGAACAATACACAGACCTAAACCAGGAGCCTCCCTGGAGGTTAGAGGAACAGCACAGACCAGTGGGACATGGCGTGGAATTAGCCATTTGTGTGTGTGGGGGGGGGGGGGGTAATAGGAGATGGGATCAGTGAAGTAATAGAAGCTGAGGGGTTAAGATCCTTTTTGACCTTGGAAATGGTAAATTATCTAAAATAGGAAGCCACTGGGGAGTTTTGAGCACAGAGTGATGTAATCTGCCCCCAGAGGATATTTGGATAGGTTTTGAAATTGGAACCAGTAGGATTTGTTGCAGCATTGGATGTGTAGTGGGAGGCAAGATTGACTCCTAGGCTTTGGCTTATCCCTAGGGACCCGCCACCAGGAGAGGGGCACTCCAGCCTAGGCCCTTTGTAAGTTAATGAAGGGAAGCCTCCAGGGCACTGGGTGACTCAGTGGGCTAAGCATCATCCCACTCTTGATTTGGGCTCAGGACATCCGCTTGAGTTGCAAGAACAAGCCCCCGCCTTGGACTCTGCCCTGGACATCGAACCTGCTTAGGATTCTCTCTCTCCGTCTCCCTCTCTAAAAATAATAATACTAATAATACATAAATAAAAATAAAGGGAAACCTCCTCTGAAATGGAGTAGGAGTCCAGAAGGGAGAGCTCGCACACGCTGCCACTCTTCCTCAATTGCAGACCCAAACATGGGTACTTGGGTGAGGGGGGCAAGGTTTTTCTCTTTCCCTAGCAACAGCACAGCCAATGAGAGACTGTCACAACTCAGCCACTACACTTTGAACTTGCAGTTTAGCCAATGAGCTTTCAGTTTCTAGGAGCTGCTCCCAATTTCCTCTCTCCTGTATAAAGAGTGTTTGGGGTTGGGGTCTCTCCCCCCGCCCCCTGTGACTTAGTTCGTTGAGTGACCTGCTTCAGCTCAGGTCAGGGTCTCAAGGTGTTTGAGTTGGAGACCCACATCGATTCCCTTCTCTTGGCGCAGAAACTGCTTCAGAACTTCTGTCCTCTCCTCTCTTTCTATGCCTCCCCCACTCACACTCGAAAATGAATAAACATTTTTAAAAAGTGTTTTTTCTTCTTTGTTCTCCAGACTTGCCTATGGTTTTGTTGCCTTTGGTGTGTCTCAAAATTGCAACTCTCTGCTATTTCCAAATATACCCATTTTGCTGATAAAGTAACTGACAGCTTTACTTTTAAGGTTAAGGCAGGACTGAGGCACCTCAGCCTGAAGAAAAGAGGGAAACTGGTAGTTAGGGAATACAGCCCTTGGGCAGAATTCCGGTATCCTGGTCACTTTCCTGAAATTTCCTTCCGCAGGCTCAGTGATTTGCGTTCATTCCCTCTTGAAGGGTTCGCTGTAACTCCCATTCGCTTACCAACCACCCCACTCACTCCCCCGTGTGTTTCCCAGATTCTCTTACTTCCATGTCTTTCCAGGGCCTTGACCTTCCCCCTCACTTGTTCTTTTGGGTGCTGGCTTTTCATGGTCCCAAGGATATTTTGGAAACTATTTGGATGAGAGCAACCTTACTCAGCTTTCCCTCGTCTCGATCAGTCGCCTAATGCAAACTGGAAACCGGTGCTCCTAAGGTCATTGCCCCACAGCTGCGTCAGATCCAAGTCGAGGGCTGCTCTGCGTGATGCAGGAGCCCGGGTGCAGCCCCGCGGGCGGGCAGCCAGGCCCCGCAGAGTGCAACACTGCCCGTTGTGCAAGGAAGCATGAGATTAGGGACCCGGCCAGGAAAAAAAAAAAAAAAGCCCCAAACGCTGAATTTCAAACCAAATGCCTCTTTATTTCAGTGTTTAAACACACGGTTCTGTCTAGCTGGAGCTCATCCAGGTGCGTGAGCAGCAGCGGGGTCGTAAACCCCAAAGCCCCGCCCACCCTGGCCACACGCCCCTGACGCTAATTCCACCCCATACTCCTCCCCACTTAAGTGCCTTCACCGAACATTCGGCCACACTCTATGCAATCCGGGAGTCGTGTTCCGGTCTTTCGGTTTCTGCTAAACCAAACCCAGAGCCCCGGGCGCATTACGTCGGTTTCTGCCCAGCGCAGTCACGACCCCGGCGGTGCTGGTTTGGGAGCCCGGGAGGCTCCATCCTGGTCCCGAGGCCCAGGGCGGCCCTGCAGGGAGAAGCCCCGGTCCCCGGGTCCCCGCTCGACGGAGGCCGGACGGTGCCTGTCTCCGGCCGGAGGAGGAAGAAGCGAGCGGGCCGGCGCCACCTCACCCCTTCGGGGGCTCCTGAGTCCCGGAACTCCCCCCAGGACCGGCGCACTTGAACTCCAGGAGTTGGCCCAGCACCTCGCCCCTGTCGTCCTGCGGGTCTCTGTCCCTGTGCTGACGGGCCCGCTGGCGCGATGCTGGCGCTGTGGCAGGAGAGCTTGGGGCAGACCCTGCTGATGTGGGGCGCGCTGGGCGCCGTCTCCCTGGCAGGCGCCACCCTTATCCTGAAACTCCTGCAGAAGGGGGCGAGATACGCGCGGCAGTGGCATCAGATGAGGGACCTCCCCACGTTGCCCGGCTGCTACCCCTTGGTGGGACACACGCTGGTGATGAAGCCAGGCGGGAAAGGTAAGAGGCCGCGCCCCGGCCGCCCCCACCAGCACCCGGGGGCGGTGGGCTCCCAGCCTTGGGCGGACTCGCCTAACAGGAAGCCCCAGGGTCTGGGATTTTCCCAACATCCTCCTCCCACCGCCCTATACCCCCACCCCACTTCCCGATCCCTCCTCCCCATTTTCCTCACTCCCTTGGGCTCAGCCTGGTCCCCTTGCACCTGCTCCCGGCCCTCCTGCCTTCTCATCAGAGGTGCAGGCTACTGTGAAGAAGAATGTCACCTGCTGGAGACAGTTCTATCCAGTTTGCCCTTATGACACGTGATAAAATTGCTCGTGCCTGTTTCACATCAAGGTTTGTGTTTATGTATAGGGTGGAAGGCAGTATGTGTAAACCCCTGTCATGCTGCCTGTTCTCTACTTTTCCCACTTCGTAGCTATTCTTGTCTCTACACACTGGGTGTCTTCTCTCTTGGCTGGTAAAGCCTAAGAGCAGAAACTTCCCTAAACCAGGGCAAGTACCGGAAAACAGCCTAGTCATCCTCCATCCGCCCCCTGCCCTCCGGCAAAATCAGGGACTAGAGATTCAGCGGAGGCTTTCCTCCTCCCCACATCACAAGATTTGACCACAACTTTCTATCCTTCTTGACCTTCTTATTTTAGTTCTTTTAAGGAAGTTAGGTAATAAGAGTAAACTATGAGAGCAGGGCCGTCTGGCCAACTTAACACAGCACATTTTAAAAGCCTTATTTATTAAACAGTGAATTGGTTTTTGTTTTTTTAGTTTTTAGTTGTTTTATTTTTTATTTTTTTTTTTAACTAATACCAGCTTTTTGAAGGGATTGGTTTATGTTTTGTCGATGAGGGGGCAAAAAAGCACTGTGAGTTAGAAAGTTCCCGAAAGTACCCGGTTTACAGTCTCCCATCAGGGAGAGGGATATTAGCACTCCGTTTTTATGGGTGTGTAAATTGGGACACTCAGGGTTGAAAAGATTTGCCCAAAATGATGGATTCTAAGATAAGCCTGGGACCACAATCCAGTTTCACCTCCGACTAATTGTAAATAGCGGTTTTACAAGTTGAACATTCGCTCAAAAAATTGAAGTATTCTTTTTCTTGCTCTGCCCTCCCCCCCCTACACCTCCACACACCCCTCCCAAGCCCCCATGCTGTTATTTCAACTTCACAGAAATAGATAAGGCCTCATGGGACGGGATTGGGGCGGGATTGGGCATGTGGCGTGTTTACCAAAATACTGAAAATATTTCCTGGCAGAAGAAATCCAAGTTAACTTTTCACCAGCTGAACATCAGTGTGACTTATAAGTTGTGTAACACCGCATCCAGATACATGAAAGCCATGTTTGTAAAAATCATCTTGGTTGATACTGTGAGCAGAGCTAACCTTTCCTTCTACCCTGAGACTTTATAGTACTAAAGAGGAATTGTGTGGATAGATCTCTCATCCCCCCACAAGAAATAATATGCTTAAGAAATCTCATATTCTTTTGGGAATTTTTTCAAAAAGTCGAAATCTCTAGTGAATGAGATCTGTTTCAAAACACAGTGTGATTTGAGGGAGTATTTAAAGTAATTCTCCTTGGAGTTACTTTCTCCCTGAAAAGAATGACAATATACTGACTTTTACCAAGGGACTTTTTAATCCATCAACACGTACTGGATTTTGGCATCAGGCAAAGCTTTGCTCCGTTTCTGGCTTTGCAACCAAGTTGTTTAAACTTGGGGAGTTGTTTAAAACTGTCTAACAGGAAGAGCAAGAGAAGAACTACAGCAACAGCCAGAAAACATTGAACAAAAAGGCGGTATCAATAATTACGTGAAATGTAAATGGACTGAATTGTCCAATCAAAACACATAGTGTGGCTGCGTGGATAGAAAAGACCCATTCTATGCAGCCTACAAGAGACTCACCTGAGACCTCAGGACCCACACAGACTGAAAGGGAAGGGATGGAAAAAGATGTTTCATGCAAATGGAAACCGAAAGAAAACTGGGGAGCTGCCCTTACACCAGGCAAAATAGAGTTTAAAACAAAGACTATAATAAAAGACCAAGAGGGTATCCATGATATTAAAGGGGTCAATCCAGTAAGATCCAGCATTTATAAATATATATGTACCTAACACAGGAGTACCAAGATAGGTAAAGCAAATATTAAAAACCTGTAAGTCAGAGTTTTTTACCCTTAACTTGTAAATTAATTGTGTGACAGTTATCTTAAGGATTCAATTCAGTACATGCTATTTCTAGATGGGTGTCTAGAGCTTGGTTAGGGTTAAGTTCCTTAACTGTCAGTCAAACATGGGGCCCTGCCTTGTGCCCACCATTGAGCCAACCAAAGTGGTTGGTGTCACAATATTCTAAGAGACGTTGCCTGTTCTCAGTGACCTGGTCTCTTATGCAGGACACTGTGTTTTTGATTTTGTGACCGCTGTTCAAATTCCAGCCTCAATCTCCCCTGGAGTTCTGCCATTGACTTTTCATGGGCCTTTTAAACCAATTTTTTCCTTTTTTAGTCCATTATGTCAACACCTGTGTGCCCTAACTGTTCTCTGATATTGGACCTGATACCTTCAAACCACAGGCTCAGACTTCCTGTCTCCTCTATCAGATCAGACGAGGCAGGCAGTTATCATGAGACATGTTGTCACTGTTGATTTGACCCAGCTCTCTTCACAGCAATTTTGACAACCATTTAGACCAGGAGACATTTTAAAGCCATATGGTGTGATGGGTAAGATGGCACATTGTAGTGTCTTTCTGCCTTAAGTACAAAGCCAGGTTCTATCACTTACTAATTCTGTGATACTGGGCAGGTTTCGTCAATTGTGACGGTAATAATCATGCCTTTCATTTAACTATGGTGAGGGGTGCCTGGGTGGCTCAGTCGTTTGAGCCTCCGACTTCGGCTCAGGTTAGATCTCAGGTTCGTGGATTCGAGCCCCGTGTCAGGCTCTGTGCTGACAGCTAGCTCAGAGCCTGGAGCCTGCTTCCAGTTCTGTGTCTCCTTCTCTCTCTGCCCCTCCCCCTCTCATGTTCTGTCTCTCTCTGAATCAAAAATAAGTAAAACATTAAAAAAAAATTTTAACCATGGTGAGGCATAAAAGAATGCATCAGAAACCCTCACTCTAGCTCTGACATGCAATAACTTGCTGCTGTAAATGAATGTGACCTGATGGATGTTAGCTATCTTAAAATAGGTTTTGATGGGCTGAAATCTGCAAACACTTAAAAAAATCAATACTTTTATTTAGTAGTGTATGCAGTGGACATCCGTGCGCTTCTGTGCTGCGCTGCGCGCACCCTGATCTGAAGCCTGGGAATGGGTGACGCTTAAGGATGAATGAGGAGCAGGGATGGGCTGAGCACGCGCACATTATCGGCCTTGAAAAAGTGCTGAGAAGTTGAATGGTTTGTGTTTTATGCCATATCAATTTGTCCCTGGTGCGCAAATTCCCACGTCAAAACAGTTCTGTCAAAATCTTAAGTATTGTAGGCGTAGCCTCACAGTGGGGTTGGAATTAGCCTTGCTGCTGTCAGTCAGGCATTTCCTTTGCCCGGGAGGAGCGCTGAATCCAAATCTGTCTATGGACCAGCCTGCCTGTCCTCACCCCTCCCTACTTAGATTGTCCTAGCAGTGTAAGGAGGCTCTTGCTCCATTTCCTAAGGTGGAATCACTTCCCCAGCAGGGACTCAAACCTCCCTTAACCTCCTCTTGCTTGACTTGTGTTCTGAAAGCATGTCTAACCTTTGCCAGGTCTTTTCTCTGAGGTCTGGCCCCTATGTCTTCTTCAGTCACTGGCTGCTGTCATTTGTTTCTCCCCAGATGGCACTCATAAATATGGCATTTCTTCCCTGAGAATTTTGTAATGACTTGATCTCTCCTACAGCCGTGCTGCATTCCCCAGACAGGGGCCTCATGGATTTCAACACCGTAAGTGTTGACTTCCAAGGTTTCCACATGACTTCGAGGCTGTAGCTGGGACTGATAGTCCCGGTTTCCCACACCCAATGCAAGTGCCAGCCATAAAGCTCACCAATGTCCCTAAGCCTGGCTGCACTGAACCCCAGCCTATCCCGCATCCCCTGTGGCCCCGGTATAGCCAGCTGATTCACAGATCTCACGCACACTGGTGTTTTATTGTTTTAAAATACTATTCCAGTTTTGCTAGTCCTTGTCAGAAACTTGCAATGACTCCGTAGAGTGTATCACAGAAAAACCCACCAGTGCTCCAATCTCCTCTTCCAATGATGTCACCCCACCTTATGCTGTGGCTGCACCCACAAAGGGTTGTCAGAGTTCCATGCTTCTGCTCAGCTGTTCTACTAATTGGTTTATAGCCTCTCTCCACCGGTCTTCCCCTTTTCTGCCTAGAAAAATAGAGCTCATGTTTTAATGCTCGAAGGCCATCTCCTTCATGAATTCTTCAGTCCTGTCCATGAGGACCAGTAAATCCTCAGACCTAAACTTCTATTTAAGCAACTATTTTGTTTTGTCTGGTATTACAAAAGGGACCATGTCCCATAATTATAAGCTCCCTGAGAGTAAGGATTGGGCCCTTTGGAGGTACACGTTTCTTGTCCGTTATCTTACTCATAATTAAATTACCCTCACAATTCAATCATTATATATTTTAATAGGGACTGTGTGGTTGACCTTGAAGATGTGAGAGACTTAGCAAATGTTAAATGACTTGCCCAAAGTAAACAAACAAACCCAAAAGACAGAATAAGGAACTCATTTATAATTAAATATTTTCTCCCAGATTTTTTTCAGCAGCTAATTACTTACACGGAAGAATATCGGCATCATCCAGTGCTGAAACTCTGGCTGGGACCAGTGCCACTCGTGGCCATTTATAATGCAGAAAATGTGGAGGTGAGTGTGTGGGAAATAGGATCCCTTTTCCACTGTATATTTGATGGTGTGAGAGTCTCATCAGAATCAAGAGAGGAAAAATGTTCTCACATTATTTGAACTCAGTATATTGAGGATTTCACTAAATATTTTTGGCTATGTGGGGGCCATTTAATACTTCCCAGATATAGTCTACATATGGGGGGGAGGTAGTAGCCTCTAGATGTCTGTGCATATCTGATATCAGGCCTAATATATTCTCCTTTTTTGGCAAGTCTGCATGAGGATATAGCTTTATAGAACCACAAATAGATTATTTCACAAGGTGAGCACATGTTATGTGCCAGGCACCATTTTCTGAGTCTAAACATGTTCAGACTAATAAAGTATGAGTGTTTCTCTCAAGGTGCTCCAAGTCTCCTATCTGTTACAAATATATCATACCAAGTTAATTTTCTTAAAAAAGAACGCTCATCTGGTACTGATAAGGCAAATATCATTAATTCATGCTACTGAAATTACTGATCAAAAAGTATACTTTTTACTTATTATGACACTAGATTGTCTTGTGGTCTGATGAGGATTTGGGTCGGGGAGTAAAAATGGGGTAAACAGCTTCTTTGCATGAAACAAAAAACCCAGAATTTCCTAGGCAATAGTGCTGGCTGGGATATGTCTTTCTTAGGTTTTGCTGTGAAAATGTTGGATTTCTCTTGTGCCACATGGTAGCAGCCTGGTTCAGAGTAGATAATGAGGGGACAGGCATAGGATTTCACCCCCGGCTGACTTGGCAGGAGCAGGTTTGGTGTGTGTGGGTGGAGATCTATCCAGAATGCGGAGCAGGAGCCAAGAGCCTGGGCAGCACTCCGTGCTCAGACCTAATGCTCCTCCCTTCTACCTCGCATGGATTCCAGGTGATCTGATCACAGTCATGGTCTTCAATGTTACTTACATGCTGGGGACGCTCAAATATTCACCTTCTAGTTCGAGTCTTTATCCTGGACATCAGACCTGCTTTCAGACCATGGCAGCTTGGATGTCTCCAAGTCAACATGCCCACAAATGAACTTGTGACTTTTATCTTCCTAGACATGGTCATTCTTGGATTCGCCTACTTTCTCTCCCTCATTCCCCTATTCATAGGGGATCCTCTTGGACCCTAGTTCATGGTAGGAGCCAGGGCATCGTCCTGGACACTTTTCTTTCTCTCAACTCCATTTTGTCCCCAAGACAGAATGACAATTATATGTTCAACACTCTATTTGACATTTTTAGAGGCACAGGAATAAAAATGAATCACAGAGATAAAATAGTTATGAGATGTTACTTTAAAAAGTAGTGTTCTGGGCACGTGGATGCCTTGGTGAAGCATCCAGCTTCTGCTCACGTCATGATCTCATGCTTTGTGAGTTCAAGTCCCGAATCGGGCCCTCTGCTCTCAGCACAGAGCCTACTTCAGATCCTCTGTCTCCGTCTCTCTGCCCCTCCCCCGTGTGTGTGTATGTGCATGCACGCGCACGCATGCACACGTGTGTTTATGCTTTCTTTCTCAAAAATAAATGCACATCAAAAAAAAAGAATAGTTAAGATGGTACATTTTTATAAAAAGTAGTGAGTAGTGTTCTAGTCACGTACTCTTACAGTTGAAACTGTTTTGATGTCTACTATCTCTCAATTTTTTTTTCTCTTTCCAAGGTAATTTTAAGCAGTTCAAGGCAAATTGACAAATCCTACGTGTACAAGTTCCTAGAACCATGGCTTGGCCTAGGACTCCTGACCAGGTATGTCGGTGTCACCTTGGAAAGCTGTCTTCGAGAATCCATTCCTTCTATGGGTAATTTGTTATGTCAGGAATTGGCACAAAGTCATTTTCCCATCCCAAGACTGTGCTGCCAGGTAGTAGGGGCGAAGCTGGAAGGAAAGGTCTGGAGGACAGTGGGCTCTGACGGATGGGAGTCCAGCATGTATGGTAACCTGTAGGCATGGTACTCGGTAATGATGATGACCAGTGTTCGAAGAATCAGGTCCTGGTGGACCAATGGAGTGAAGGAAAGGAGAGTTTGCATCAGGAAAATCTTGAAAATCCAGTGAAAAAGGCCGTAGCCCCAAACTAAGTGTATGGAGCACAAAACCCCAGTCCTTGAGCTGGCATCCAGGAATAGGACTCCATCCTCACCAAGAGAGAGGCGGGACCCTTGTGGGGTCTGTGAAGATAGTGGAGATCAAAGGAGAATCATAGACCATCAGGATCATCTGAGGACTAAGGGATTAAGAGACAGGAGACAAAATAGTCTAACTTAGAAACTCAGAAATCTAGAAAAATTCTTAAATTTTTCAAGTTTTATGGGTGCTCCTTTAAATACTGATAAATTTAGAAAAAGATCTAAACTGTCCACATTCTGTAACTGTATGTGGATCTTTGTCATTCTGACCAAAGCATTTGAGAACCTATAGATGAAAAGCTCTTTCAGGAGAATTTTGTTGACTTGGCTAAATTTACACTCTGTTTCCGCTGTTGCTCCTCTTTTATCTGTAACCATGTATTGTATTTCTAGTACCGGACACAAATGGCGATCTAGGAGAAAATTGTTAACGCCCACTTTCCATTTCACAATTCTGGAAGATTTCTTAGATGTCATGAATGACCAAGCAAATATATTGGTTAATAAGCTTGAAAAACATGTTAACCAAGAAGCATTTAACTGCTTTTTTTACATCACTCTTTGTGCCTTAGATATAATTTGTGGTAAGTCTCGTTGATTTGTTTCTGAAGTTATGGCGCTAAGATAGAATGGCCCCCACAGAAACTAGCATTCCAGTGGGAAGGCGAAAAAGGGGATCGGAAAGGCCATTGGATTTTTTCCAGGGTGGGCCTGTTGTCCCTGCTGAGGCTTTGAGCAGGACAGTCCCAGAGCCAACATGCCAGGAAGGGCAGGGAGAGAAGCAGCAGGAACAGGGAGCAGACGATATAAGAGAAAAGAGAGAGAGAACAATTTCAAAACCTCTAAGAACTGAACAGGACCCGTGTCTTTTTTTTTTTTAAGTGTCCCTGGAAAATGAACACAGGATAGGTGCTTGAATTGAATGCTTGCTTCTTGCCTCTATTTTACAGAAACGGCGATGGGGAAGAACATTGGTGCTCAGAGTAATGAGGATTCTGAGTACATCCATGCAGTTTATAGGTAAGTGAAGTCCTTTGGATTGTCTTTAAGATGGTTCTTGATTAGGGCTTTAAAAATTATTGCTAATAATTTGTGAGTATCCTTTTGATTGCTTGAAAATGAAACTTTATGCTAAAATTAACCCAGTCGTTTAAACATGTATTTTACTAATGGAGGCACGGTGTTGTAAATGATGACAGACCCAGATGATGCTGTAATTTAAAATGATTATTTAATAACATGTTGAGAGATTACATTATGATACTAAGTGATAAAGGCAAAAAGAATTTTTTAGAATTGGTAGGCACGAAAGAGAGACACCTGGGTGGCTCAGTCACTTAGGCATCTGACTCTTGGTTTCAGCCCAAGTCATGATCTCACGTTTGTGAGTTCGAGCCTTGCATCAGTCTCTGCACTGCAGAGTGGAGTGCTTGGGATTCTCTCTCTCTCTCTGCCCCTCCCTGATATGCTCTCTTTCTCTTTCAAAATAAATAAGTAAACATTTGAAAAACATGATTTATAGAAAGAAAAAACTGGAAGACACTATGCCAAAATATTAGATGTGGTTATTACTGTTTTCTATATGTGCATCTCTTTTTCTTATTGTCTTTTGTTTTTGTTGTTCATTCTCATTTCCCATATTTTGTGCTCTGAATATGTATTATTTTTTAATTGAAATAATCAATTTTACTTTAAAAATGGCTTGAAGTTACTCAGCTACTATGAGTCAGGGCCAGCAACTGACACATGAAAAATGCTCAACATCACTCATCAGGGAAATAGAAATCAAAACCATAGTGAGATACCACCTCACACCTGTCAGAATGACTAACATTAACAACTCAAGCAACCACAGATGCTGGTGAGGATGAGGAGAAAGAGGATCTCTTTTGTGCTGCTGGTGGGATTTCAAACTGGTGCAGCCCCTCTGGAAAACAGTATGGAGGTTCCTCAAGAAATTAAAAATAGGGGGTGCCTGAGTGGCTCAGTCGGTTACGTGTTGGGCTTTGGCTCAGGTCAGGATGAAATGGTTCATGAGTTGGAGTCCTGTGTCGGGCTCTGTGCTGACAGCTCAGAGCCTGGAGCCTGCTTCGGATTCAGTGTCTCCCTCTCTCTCTGCCCCTGCCCTGCTTGCATTGTCTCTGTCTCTCAAAAATAAATAAATAAACATTTAAAAAATTTAAAAAAAAATTAAAAATAGAACTACCATATGACCCAGCAATTGCACTACTAGGTGTTTATCCAAGGGATACAGGAGTGCTGTTTTGAAGGGACACATGTATATATACACATATACACACACACAATGGATTTTTACTCGACAATCAAAAAGAATGAAATCTCGCCATTTGCAACTACATGGATGGAACTAGAGGGTATTGTCCTAAGTGAAATTAGTCAGAGAAAGACAAATATATGACTTCACTCCTATGAGGATTTTAAGATACAAAACAGATGAGCATAAGGGAAGGGAAGCAAAAATAATACAAAAACAGGGAGGGAGATAAAACGTAAGAGACTCTTAAATATGGAGAACAAACAAAAGGTTACGGGAGGGGTTGTGGAGGGGGGATGAGCTAAATGGGTTAGGGGCTTTAAGGAATCCTGAAATCATTGTTGCACTATATGCCAACTAACTTGGATGTGAATTAAATAAATGAAATTTTTATAAAAAGAGGGCCAGGATTTGATTTGACACATCCTATCTTTAAGTTCACTGCTCATTTCACTTTATTTCACTAAATGCTTCCTGAGCATCAGTAGCGTGCAGTCACTGCACGAGCACTGACCAGCTTTATCGCAGCGCGGCAGGAAGCGTAGCAGGGAGACAGCCACTGAAACAGATACATGTAAACAGAAATTCTAACAATTGTTTAGAAAGGAAAGATCAAGTTGACATTAGAGAGGTAAACAAGGATATGTCCTCCGGATGAGTTGTCAGGAAAAGCCTCTCTGAAGAATTGGTGTCTAAGCCAGTCCCGTAGGAGGGGATCATGCAGAGGTCTGGCCGCTGTCTTGCTGCAAGTGACAAGGCAGGTACCCAGGACAGCTCTGTGTGACATGTGGGTATTCAGTGAGCACTTCTCTGCGGAAGGGGACAGCCTATTGTTCTCTGTCACTCCAGAGGAGTGATGAAGCTAATGAGTGGATTTCATCCCAGTGTGTTGTCCAAAAGCCACAGTGGCCTTAGGAGGTCGGGGACTCTTTCTTGAGAAACGGAAGCAGACATCAGACGGCCGTCTAGTATGGGTGTTTTATAACAAATTCTTCCTTCCGCTAATGAAACCATTAACATTTTAAGCTTCTTTGGACGTGTACAAGCCCATGCGTTCAATGTTGAGCATGAAGCACAGAGCTCGTAGGAGCCTTTCAGACACTCATCCTCATTCCCATGTATTTTTCTCGTTAAGAGCAGGCATCGAATCGGTGCTAAAGAAATACACATTTCCAGGGTCTCAGTTAACATACTTTTATCCTATTTACAGGATGAGTGATTTGCTACATCGAAGAATGAAGATGCCTTGGCTCTGGCTTGACTTTTTGTTTCTTATGCATAAAAACGGATGGGAACACAGAAGGAACCTAAAGATCCTACACAATTTTACCAATAATGTAAGTCCTCACTTCATTTTTTTAGTGTGGTAAAATATATGTAATATAAAACTTTGCCCTTATAGCCATTTTTAGTGTCCAGTTTGGGGGCTTTTAGTACATTCATAATGCTATACAACCATCATGACTATCCATTTCTGGGACTTTAAAAATAATTTTTTTAATGTTTATTTTTGAGAGAGAGACAGAGAGGGGGAGGGGTAGAGAGCGAGGAAGACACAGAATCTGAAGCAGGCTCCAGGCTCTGAGCTGTCAGCACAGAGCCCTATGTGGGGCTCCAACCCATGAGCCATGAGATCATGACCTGAGCTGAAGCCAGATGATTAACCAACTGAGCCATCCAGGCACCCTGTAGGGCTTTTCCAAGTCCAAGATTTTTGTGTTTTATTAATATCCCTAGAGAGTAGAACCATGGAGCCTGTGTTTCATAATTTTGAATTGAGTAACGGAAAAAAGTAGGCAACATGGCCACATTTCAATTATGTATTTAGTAAATATTAATTAAGAAGTTGCCAAGTGCCACTTTTCCAAGTGTTAGAGATGTAGTAATGGGTAAGACATGTATGTTTCCTACTCTAATAGGTTAGTTTAGTAGGAGAAGTTATCTATTAAAATGACAAAAGGAGACATGAACTATGAATATTTATTAGCAAGCAGGGTGCTAAGTTAAAAGAACCTAGCTATGAGTATTATAAGGGTCTTCTGGAAGATGTTTGTATTAGTAGTTTTCAAAGGCAAAGAGCCTTTTAGTAGTATTTCAGTTGAGAAAAGATTAAAATTAACTGGATATTCATATTTCCAATTCAAAAATTACAAAGCAGTCATGATGTTGTTTTGGATATAGGATGTCCATCTGTGTCACCAGGGTGTAGAAGGATGGCCAACAGTTTGTATTTTATGGGTATAATTGAATTTTTCCTTAGCCGTCATGCATCAATATCAATATCAATCTTTAATGAATTCCTAATTGGAGGAACAATATCATTCATTTGATAAATACTGAAAATTACATCCTAAAAGCTAGGCACAAGGGCTTCCATTAAGAAGGCTTGTCTTCCAAGAACTTAGGATCTGTTCTTTCAAACCACATAGTGGCAGGTTTGGTCAATTGCCTGATAGGAGAAAAAAGTTGAAATGTGTAGCCAAAGGAAGTTTATGGGCATTAATGCTTTCATTCATTCAGCAAATAATGAGCATTCTTAAAATGCCAGGCAGTGTTCTAGAGGTTGGAAAGATATCAGTGAGCAAAGACAAATTTGCTGCCACGTGGGTTGTACATTTGAATTAGAAGAGAAAGGCGCTAAATAGCAAGTATAACATAATTCCAGATGGCAAGGAGATGAGAAGAGATAAGATAGGGTTAGGAAGATAGTGCTAGGCA
Organism: Helogale parvula; assembly: GCA_004023845.1. Lineage (NCBI taxonomy): Eukaryota > Metazoa > Chordata > Mammalia > Carnivora > Herpestidae > Helogale > Helogale parvula. The sequence goes on from PJEM01005435.1 coordinate 24,953, forward strand.
CTAGCATAGTCGTGATCAGGGAAGGTCTTTCTGATGATGTGACCATGAGTGGAGACTTGATGAAAGGAGGGAGCCAGCCGTGCTGAGGAAGGAGCAGTGTAGCCGGAGAAACAGCAGGCACACGGGGAACTTACCCACCAACCTACCTTTTCTTTATTTCAATACGGCATGTAATTAGAGCAATGTGCAATTAGTCTACTATATAACGACTGAATTTTCTCCAGCACCTATACATTTTTCTAGATGGCATATTCAGATCCTCTAGGGTACCGTCTAGTAGACTGTTAGACTATTTCCATTGGAGAGACTATAAAAACAGCACTTAAAAATTCTGAAGGTGTGACTTTAAGTTCATTTTTAAAAGCCTTATCAGGGGCACCTGGGTGGCTCAGTTTGGTAAGCATTCGACTTCAGCTTGGGTCATGATCTCACAGTTCGTGGGTTCAAGCCCCACCTCAGGCTCTGTGCTAACAGCTCAGAGTCTGAAGCCTGCATAGGATTCTGTATCTCCCTCTCTCTCTGACCCTCCCCTGCTCGCCCTGTCTCTCTCTGTCTCTCAAAAATAAATAAAAGTACATAAAACATTTTTAAAAAGAAGTCTTATCAAAGAATGCCATAAAATGTTAACAGAAAGCTTGACTATATTTTTACAAGAGTCTAAGTTATTATTGAGATAGAATGTATAGGAAAGGTTTAGAAAAAATAGGTTAAAGAAGCTAGGATATTTTTAAAAGTTTCTGTTTATTTATTTTTGAGAGGGAGGAACAGAGCACAAGCAGGTGAGGGGCAGAGAGAGAAGGAGACAGAATCTGAAGCAGGCTCTAGATTCTGAGCTGTCTGCACAGAGCCTGACACCAGGCTTGAACTCACAAAGGTGAGATCATGACCTGAACCAAAGTTGGATGCTTAAGCAATTGAGCCACCCAGGTGCTCCAAAGAAGGTAGGATATTTTCATAGGAATGCGTATGGTTAGGTTATAACAAATTCCAAACCAAAGCATATGTTGGTGTAAATCCTAGGTCATCTCTGAACGGGCCAAGGAACTGAAGAGAAACGAAGAACATGGAAATGATGACAAGGACTCCTCCCCCTCCAAAAATAAACGCAAAGCTTTTCTTGACTTGCTTTTAAATGTGACCGATGATGAAGGGAACAAGCTAAGTCATGAAGATATCCGAGAAGAAGTCGACACTTTCATGTTTGAGGTATTTTATATCATCAGGTTATTTTCAGGTATCATTAAATACTTTCCAGTTAGTTTTTAGACTCTATAACATTACTTTTAAAAGTGTAATGAGATTTTAAAGTAGCTTAACATAGCTAAGGAAGAGTCATCAGATTAGCATTAAAATTTGCATAATTTATGAACCTCATTAAGTATCAGATCAACTTCCGTGTTCAGAAAAATCTTTGATTCATGGTGAGTACAGCATAGATGCGTTTTCCCCCCTCCAGAAAACCTAAGACCTGTCAGACTTTTCCAAGAAGACCAGCCAGAAATTGCTGTGTTCTCTATATGGCTTCATGCTTCCTTTTAATCTGTGAAGCCCACTAGTCTGTTCGTTCACTGCTTCCTTTGAAAGAAACCCTTCTGCTCCCTGCCTCTTCCAGTGAGTCCTTAGCTATTGCCCTGAGCTGCCCTCCCGAAGGGTGAGAACAAGAGCTGTACGGTGGACAATTTAACCAGTTTGTGAGTCTGAAAAAAAGATTTCTTGTCTTTCAGTAATAATAGTAATAATAAAAAATGGAGTTTTTACAAAGAGAATTCTAACTAACTGTATTAAATATCACAAGGGGTGGATTGCCAAATAGAGATAGATAAATGGGTTTTTTAAGCACCACATGGTAATATATTGGAAGCAGAGGGGAGCAAAGGGCATCCACCATTTTCAGTGGCTCAGCACCCGCTCACAGGCATGTTCGCTGCTGCCCATGGCCGTCTAGATGTGACGCTGGAGCTCATCGGTCCATCCTTCCCGAGGGAGGTCTGTCTGCATCCTGTAGCTGAAAGCGGGTCGTGTTAAGCGTCTGTAGTGAGCTCTCCTCCTGGCTCTGTGCTCACTGGCCCTGTGAGACGCCTCCAATCTTCCCCGAGCTCTGTCATTGCTTTCCTATGTGGACAGCAAAGAGAGGGGCTTAGACAGTGATTTTAAACTCCTCTTTTTAAACAGAGCACTTTATTGAAAAGGAGTTTTATGCAGAAAGTGGACACCCACTGAGCTAAAAAGTGGAGAGGTGTTAAGTAAGTAGGCTCTGGGGCCAGATCCCCGCCATAATCTGTCCTTGAGATGTAACCTCGGGCACTCATCGAGCCTTTCTGGGCCTCAGTGTCCTCATTGTGGAGCAGGGGCCTCGCAGATTAGATAGAGTTTTTCAAGTGTACCGACAAGTGTGCCCAGGACGCCTACAGCAGATTTCGGCTGTTATTATTTGATGTTGAAGTGGAGAGACCTTCTCACATCTCCATCCTGTAGGCACTCACATGTGCACACGCATGCACACGAGTGCACACGCATGCACTGTCATCCTGCACCTACACGTACACATTCCTGCATGTATGGGGCACACAGACCTCCCTCTCCCACCAATGACTTCTTGCCTTCTTGAAAACAACCAGACCGATAATCTCTTTCTTCCAGTTTTAACAATTTTTGCAGTTCTAAGTTTTGTTTCTTCTTTGCCTCAAACAGGAGGCAAACCCCAAACTATCACATTGTGACCTGACATGACCGCCTCCATAACGTGGGTGCAGGCCGTGGGGCGAGCCAGCAGTTAACGGTGAAGGTGTTGACCCTGCCCTATCCCAGCAGTGCACTCCTGTGACTGCTCTGCTTTGTCGTGCTCTGGGTAGCAGACAAAATGAAATAAAAAGTTCTGTCACAGTGTTTGATCTCTAAAATGTGAATTATGGTATCAAGTACTTGGTGAAGTTCTTGGGAAGAACGATTATGTTAGTTTCTTCAAAGTGCTTAGTGTTTTGCCGAGAACTTGGCAAAATTAAGTGAAACTCTTTATCAGCTTCTTGTTCTGGAGAATATTACTTGGAGCTGCATATGTGCTGCCTGGTGTCCAGCATCATTGGGTAAAGCCTACCTTCCAAATAGGGAAGGTGGAAAAGTACAGATCTGGCAAGGTGGCTCAGAAAAGTCAGACTTTGCCCCCTTAAAACTGTCGGGCGTACCCCGCTCCTTGGAACACCCCCGTATCGGCACAGTCAGGCCACCTCTCACCAGGTAGACCGCCCCACGTCACAGTGAAATGTCTGTCTAAGCGTGACCCTCCACCTTGAAGGGGTGGTTTTATGTTTGTTTGTCATCAAGGTGAGATGCTGTCGAGATTAGTTTATGTTCTGGAGTCACATCGCAGCAGTCAGAGCCAATCCAAGATGGAGTCATCCTGCCTAATCTTCTCGGTACCACTTCTCCCCTTTTAGGGCCACGATACGACGGCGGCAGCAGTAAACTGGTCCTTGTATCTGTTGGGCTCTTACCCAGAAGTCCAGAAACAAGTGGACAGTGAACTGGAGGAAGTGTTTGGTATGTTTGGCCCCAACATTAGCCGCTTTCTGGGCCCCACGGCCACGGAAACAGGCGCCGTTCATGCTCATGCAGGATGTGCTGTAGGACCTGATGCAAAGACAGTGTGATCAGCAGGAAGGCTCCTTCACGGCATCCCTTCCAGTACCGTCTCCTTTGCAAAGCCTGCCCTGTTCACTTACAGGCATTGGCCAACCACCGGGCATGTGCCCGCACTGGGCTGGATGCTGGGGGTGCACAGAGAAATGCTCCTGTCTCCCAGGACCTCACTGCTCAGGAGACAAGCCAGCCACTGTGCATAATGTGTCCAGTCCTGGCTGTGCCCTTGAGTGATATGAAGAAGGTGCAGTGTGGGAGGAGCGAGGGGCAGGTGATGTTAGTGGGAGAGAAGCCAGGAGACCTGTTTCCCACAGGACTGCATCTGGCCACAAATGGGAGGAAAGTTGGGGTAAGCTGAGAGGGCGCCATTTCCGTTACACAACCAGAGACCTGCAGGGGACGAGTCCAAGGCTGAAGTCGATGGGGGTGTCATCAGACTCCCAGTCTTGCTCTTTTCTCTCTGTTCTTCACCATCATGGCTTTAGTTTCCTTCATTGTTGTTCCAGGGCTTGTGTCTATCTTCAAGACAGAAAGGAAGGGGAGGAGGGAAGAAGGAAGTGTTAGTTTGTGCCAGCTGTAATAAACTCTACAAGCTAGGAGGCTTGAAACAACAGAAATTTATATTTCTTCACAGTTCTGAACACCAGAAATCCAAGATCAGTATTGCTGAGCCTAGTCAATGTGTCAGTGGGGCTAATAGTCTTCCTAGAAGCCCTAGGGGAGAATCTGTTCCTTCCTACTTCTGGTGGCCACCAGTACATCCCTTGGTTTGTGGCCGTATCACTCAAATCCCTGCCTGTATTTTCATACCACTTTCTCTTCTCTTTGCTTCTCTTCTCTCTCTCTCTCTCTCACTCTGTGTATGTGTGTGTGTGTTCTCTCTCTGTCTTATAAAGACATTTGTGATGGTATTTGAATCCCAGATGAATAATTCAGGATAATCTCCTCATTTTTATATCATTAACTGAATCAAGTCCGTAAAGGTGCTTCTTCCCCAAATAAGGTATAATACTTACAGGTTCCAGGGATTAGCGCCTGACATACATGTATAGGAGCCATTACCAGCGGACCACACAGGGGCTATGCATTGTGCCATTGACTTTATCCTTTATTGAATCACACATGACATGGCTCCCGTAGCTGGGAGGAGAAAATGAAAGATTGGGTCAGCCAGCCAACAAAGTGGTATCTGATACAGTTTTATAGAGAAGAGAAGTGGGGAAAGAAGAAAACAGGAGAGGGAAGGCATTCTAGAAAGAGGAGGACAGTAGTAAATAGTGAGGGGCAGCTAGCATTTAAAGCACACGGTACAATGTATTGAAAGATGAAGTTGGACAAGTAGTTTTGAGTTCAGATTGTGTGAGGACTGGAATCTCAAGAAGGAAGACTTTATTTTGTGGAATGGAGATAATGTAAACTTTTTGGCTCTGTTTCTGTGGCCATTTTATTTTTTTTCTGTATTTAATTCTCTCATATTGCCTGTGCTGAGTAAATTTGGTCTTTCAAAAGCTCACACGTGTTTGCATTTTGTGTCCTCTACAATGTCTAGCTCATTGCTGTTGTACTTTTTGCTGTTGATTTCACATAATTAAAGCATCATTATTACTACATGCTTTATTCTGTTGCTTCTCATGTTTTCTACTGATCATCCCTCACTTTTTCTTTTATCCCCAGTATTTGTTCTAAAATAGCATGAGCACCAGATCTTTGGGTATTGAGTTACAAGTGTACATTCCTCTCGTTACATATAAAATTAGCCATTTATCTGTGTATGTGTAGTTTTATTGTAACAAAGCCACTTGTGCCCTGTTCATGTTTAAAACAGCTTCATCTTTTCCCTCCAGTGAAGCAAAAAGAAAATTTAAAAGTAAACAGGAACAAAATTAGAAGAGAGAATGTCAATCCCAAACACAGTCTTACAGGCTTGCCGAGTCTCCCATGGAGTGGTAGGGCTCAAGGTACTAGGAGATGATTTTATTTCTAAAGTGTCATGTTAAACTATAAGGATGTCCATTAGACATCACAGTTAACATGCTGAAGGAGAAGTCGTGTTGTCAAGATGCCCACTCCACCTACCCAAACATCTCAAACCCACCCTTCACTGATCTAGAAATGCATTAAAAATTAATAAAACCAAGAGAAAGTAACCAGATACATGTTGGTAAATGCTAACTGGTCCATAGTCACTTAGAGACACAAAGTAATCTCTGAGCCCAATACCAAGGAAAAGGAGGAAAAGAACTAGAATTCTAGGTACTACCACACAGGGATCAGGAACCCACCAGCTTCCAACAGAGCTAAGAGAGCTGAAGATCCCCCCCACCCCCCACATGTTGTTTATATGGAGTTTTGCTTGAGATAAAAAAAAAAAAAGATAAGAATGAATTTGGAACAGCAAATGGTAGAGTTTCTTTTCCCACTGTATTATGCTCGAAGTATTGCCCCCCATCCCAAATACATTGAGAATCATAGTGTAAAGGAGAGGAAAGAGACCTCAAGAACAGCATGGCTGAGCACAAGGGGACTGGAGAAAATTAAGACAGGAGATTGGAATCCATTGGTTTTTCTATCCGTCCTCTTCTTCACCTTCCTCTCCTTCCTTTTCCATATCTTAGCCTTTATCCCCATTCTATTCTTCATTAGTATGTTCTCTTTCTCCTCCTTCTCCATCCCCTTCTCCATCATCCGTGGCAGGTTTGGCCAAATATCATCTTGGATGTCCGTTCCTAACTCATCTGTACCTGTATCAAAATGGCCAGTAAACCAGAGAAAGAAACTCTAGTTTCTCATGCTTTCTCTTCCTATAGCTTTATTTTGCATTTGACTTGAACATTTCACCAAATCCTTTCTGATTCCCATTTGATTTCAGTAGATTTTGAAGATGGATCACACCCTCATGTAGAAGAAATTCTTTGGGGAGAACTTTATTTTGAAGGAAGGGTTTTTATCAAAATGAACATCTATTCTATGACCTGATTTAAGGGGCACCTGAGTGGCTCAGTCGGTTAAGCGTCTGACTTTGGCTCAGGTCATGATCTCATGGTTTGTGGGTTCAAGCCTCACATTGAGCTCTCTGGTAACAGCTCAGAGCCTGGAGCCTGCTTCAGATTCTGTGTCTCCCTCTTTCTCTCTCTGACCCTCCCCTGCTTGCACTGTGTATCTTTCTCTAAAAATATATGTATAACCTGATTTAATATCTTCAAAATCTGTCACTTCAACTTTGGTCAGATAATGCAATGCCTCTTTGTCTTCCTCTCCAAGTAATATGGATCTGTGGATGGTTGACAGATATTGTTACCCTAGAACTTGAGATTGTGGCAATCAATTCCGACTTCCTTTGAAAACATGGCTGGTGGTGTTTGTTATATTTCTGTTGTGCTTTCAAAATCTGTCCACGGGCTTGTTCTTTAAGTCCATCTATACTCATGTAGTACAGTTGATCCTTGCTAGTCTCTTCCTTTTTTTGGCAAGTCCAGGGAGGTTGATGTCTCTTCTGGCCAGGAAACAAGGCAACCTCAGTTTTTTTGTTTGACACAGGAACAAAAGGCAATTAGGGGCCATGTTGCAGGGAAAGTCCAAGAATCTGTTTCAAGAGAAGGTGCCCACCTGGGAGCTCTGAGAACTCAAAATTAACCATTTTGAAGTATATGATTTGGTACATTCACAGTGTTGCACAACTGTTACTCTTTCAAATCCAAATCATGTTCAGCAACCCGAAATGAAAGCATGTATCATTACTCAGCCACACCCCATCCCCTCTTCCTCTAGCCCCTGGCAACCACTAATTTATTCTCTCTGTCTCTGTGGATATACTTGTTATGAGCCCTTCCTATAAATGGAATCATAATAGTACATGACATTTTATGTCTTGTTTCTTTCACTTGGCACATTGTCTAATTTTATTTTGATTATGTATAATATTAGAAATCCTACTTTGGCTGTAGGTATATAATATCCAGTGCTTTGATTAATTGCTCTTTGATGTCCATTCCCCAAACCAGTTTAGTTTTTTCATTGTCATCTCATGTATTTACTTTGATCAGGGAAGTCTGATCGTCCTGCTACCGTAGAAGACCTGAAGAAACTTAGATACCTGGAATGTGTCATTAAGGAGAGCCTTCGCCTTTTTCCTTCTGTTCCTTTATTTGCCCGGAATCTTACTGAAGATTGTGAAGTTGGTAAGAACTCTATGATTGGATAGTAGGGAAGATGGATTTTTAAATGTCTGTCTTTCTCCATTCTTACGGCCTATCGCCTACTTCTTGACAGCGGGTTACAAAATTGTGAAAGGCGCTCAAGCAATCATTGTTCCCTATGCACTGCATAGAGATCCAAGGTATTTCCCAGATCCTGAGGACTTCCAGCCAGAACGCTTCTTTCCGGAGAATTTGCAAGGACGCCACCCATATGCATATGTGCCCTTCTCTGCTGGACCCAGAAACTGTATAGGTTTGTATCCATCCAAATTGGTTTGATCTTTCCAGCCCATGTAATAGTGGGTTTCTCAATAATTTCTTTGAGATGTTGTGTCTCCTAGGCTACCGTCTTTTAAAAAACTGGTTTATTTTTTCCTCCACTTCACTATACATTATTGTTTCAAGAAAGATTGTCATAAAGTAGAACCGTTTGCTAGGGCCACCATAACAAAGTACTCCCAACAGGGTGGCTTAAGCCACAGACACTCATTTTCTCATACTCAGGAAGCTACCAGTCTGAAATTGAGGTGTCAGCAAGGTTGGTTTCTTCAGAGGTCCTTCTATACCTTGGCTTATAGATGGTTGTCTTCTTCCTGTATCTTTGCATGGTCTTTCCTGTGTGTGTCTTATCCTGATCTCTTCCTTGTATAAAAACATTAGTCAGATTGGATGGACTCATTTTAAGTTTATTAACCTCTGTAAATACACTATCTGAAAATATAGTCACATTCTGAGGTACAGGGTGGGGTTAGGGCTTCAACATATAAGTTTGGCGGGACACAATTCAGTTCACAAGATAAAGCACAATCAGTTTCATGGTAGAGTCTTAAAATATTGTAGATTTTGGACCAATGTTTAATGTATTTTATATGGTAAAAACTTATTTGTAACAATTGGTTATATATAACCTAATATCTATGTTTGTTGCTTTTAAGAATGGCATTTTGCAAAATAGAAATGAAGAATGTTTACCACGTGGCCAGCTGAAGTACTTAAAACTAATGTACATCACCATGCATTATACACACTTAGGCTTTAGGATCTCTAGCATTTTATCATCCATGTAAATGCGGGCATTAGTAAAATGAGGTCAGATTTAAATGGATGAATCTGGAGCATGTTTGGTGACTCTGTAGTAAATTAAAGGCCCAATAAGAAAGCCATCTAGAGTAGCGATTCTCATGCTTCAATGACCCTGGAATTCATCTGGGATTACTGCTAAAACTCAGACACCTGCCCCACACCAGCTATTCGGCTGCCCTGGGGAGGGGCAGGGAAGGGGGCTTAAGAATCTTCATTTTTAACAAACATCTCAAGTAATTCTGATGTTCCTTATTGTGAAAATATAAAATTGCTTGCTTCCTCTAATGAGAATGGTGATTTCTCACCTTCGAGATAAATGTATATGTAAAGTAATACTATTTTCATTAACTTGAAGGTCAAAAATTTGCCATAATGGAAGAAAAGGTCATTCTTTCCTGCATCCTGAGGCATTTTTGGGTAGAATCCAACCAGAAAAGAGAAGAACTTGGTCTGGCAGGAGAACTGATTCTTCGTCCAACGAATGGCATCTGGATCAAGCTGACGAGGAGAAATGCAGATGAATCCTAACCATAGTATTGGGCTGTGCCTTTGTCATGTGAAAGGTCTTTCTTGAAGGGAACTGGATATATAATTTCTAGATCTGGGTTCAATACTCTCAGTCCCTATTTTTTTTCTTGTCCCTGCTTCTGTTGGGATGAAGTTCACCAAAGAGTTTTTATATTTTCATCGCCACCATAGATCTTAGCCTTGGTCTTGATCCCCAAAGTAGAGTTAACTGGTGATGGCACCCAAATAAACAGATGACAAGTTTCTCAGCAAAGGGATCCATTGGCCAATTCAGTTGGCATACCCAAAGAATACAACTTAACTGAAATTCCAGAATTTCTTAAAGGTATTCTTATTGGCTGGTAAACTTGTATATATATGTATACATATGCACTTAATTTGAAAAGGGTAAGTAGTTAAGTACTTAGACCTAAGAAGCTTAAGTTTTAAAATTGTATGAGTGACCTCAAATATGAGAAGAAGAATTATTATGGCACTTTTCGGATTATATTACCTACAGATGATAATTTGTAAGTAGACTCATAAGTTCTGTTCTTGTTTCCCTTTGGGCCAGGTGCTGATAGCCATGATTTCATTATTCAGAGCATCACAACTAGCCTTATGTATCATAACAGTTGGGAAAGATTCCTCTTGGTAATATCCAATCCTCCACAGCGCCTCATAGGTTTGAGTAATGGCCATTGGGATTGGAAGGACCTTAGAACTTAACTAGTTATTCCCTTTTTTTAGAAGGGTTTGAAATCAATGAGAAGGTAAGTTTCTGCCCGAGTCATACCCCTAGTGGGTGAGAGGCCTGGAAATAGAGGTCTGCATTTCTCTCCATTCCCAACATGATGGACTTCACTGTGTTATGCTCTTAATTTATGGACCTCAGGTCTGTAAACTAGATGTGTCCTTAGAACAGAGATTTTTCCTGCCTCTGATTTTCGGATATTTCTTCTAGAACTCTTCCATCATTAAAGGAAAAGAGAAGCCATCCATCTATATTTAGTAACTCAGGAATATATCACTTAGTTTAGGGTTAGACTTCCAGTAAATTTAGTTCTCCAGAACATACCTATCAAGCTGATAACTGACACACATTCTCTGAGTTTTAATTCCATCGGCAATATCTCTATCCCCTCATTCAGTGACTTTAAAAAATGACTTTTAACAAACATAATATGATTTTTCAGTTTTCCCAAGGCACAGCACATACAAGCAACAAAGTAAGAGGATGGAATTTCTTTGCTTCAATGGCTGTCAAAGGGAGAGATTACAAACCAAAGCGATTTGCAGGCTCTTCAGGCAAGTCATATAGGGCAGGGTCAGTGGCTCTACCCACTTACTATCCCAGGGAACCCCAGTGCAGACAACCCAGGTGCTAAGTTGATGACAAAAAGTCAAGGAAGCATATGATACAGTTGAAAAAGATGAATAGCATATGCTTAACTTTGTTATCTAGAAAGTGGATAGATATATATAGAAAATCCTATTTCCAGATGACTATGGATAATCAAAGTTTTAGTCATGGAAATTAGTATTATTTCTCAATTTTATGCATTTAAATTGAAAATTTGCCTTTTTTTCTGTCTCTCCCCCCTTTCTCTCTCCTTCTTTCCTTTCTTCTTTCCTCCCTTCCTCCTTCCCTTCCTTCCTTCCAGCCCTCCTTCTCTCCTTCCTTTCTTCCTTCCTGCACCTTTCAGTGGCCCTTCCCTGGATGTGAAATTAAAGTAAAACATTCCTTAATGTTACCTTTTGACCTAAGATCCTCATGTAGCCCCAGAATAATTTGTTATTTGTGTTTTAACTGGAAATTCTCTTAACCATATTAGAGGTAGAATGGTCTATGGTATCAAAATGCAGATGCTGATTTTTTTTTTTTAATAAGAGGATGATGAAGTATGTGTGATCCTATTGTCTACTGCTCGAAGGAAGTATCTCAAGAAAAATAAATGACATTTTAATCACGGGTGCTATATTTTATTCTGAGATTGATGTCATCTTAAACTATAGATAGCTTTGAAAGACAAATTAGCTGGCGACTGATTCATAACATGTAATAAGGAAATAGCGCTTTTGAACTGATGTCATCACTGCTACCCAGACTTTCCAACAAATGTTCCTTGTGCCCTCATCATAGACTGATTTTGAGTTTTCCTGACTCGAAGAATTAACTGGAGAAGAAGCAGAAATCCCAGCCCATTTTGCCCGGCAGATAGCAGCAAGTGAAATCTCCTAGAGAGGCCTGGGAATCAGCAAAACCATAAGCATCACTGGACCCCAGCATTGACAGGCTAGAAACCTCTCCAGGTGAGGGACTAGTGAACTGATTGATTCACTAGTATTCATTGTCACAGACAACTAAGGAATGTCTGTTTCTGGACCAAATGATCTGTCTTACAATGGAAGAGGTGCTGCGCACGCGCACACACACACGCATCAGTTTTTACCCTGGAGTGTATCTAGAAGATCAAAATTTTTTTTTCCAACACCTAAAGAGATGCTGGTAGGAACATGAATTATTGAGCTGGTAGGAATTTTTGAGTCTGCCTAGAAACACCCCCCCCTTTTTTTTTTTTTTAGGAACAGCACCCTTTATCTTTGGAACTATCCCATAACCAATACATTTCCCGGGGAGGGTCAGAGAGAGAGGGAGGGAGACACAGAATCTGAAGCAGGCTCCAGGCTCTGAGCTGTCAGCACAGAGCCCGATGCGGGGCTTGAACCCACGGACTGAGATCATGACCTGAGCTGAAGTCTGACGTTTAACCGACTGAGCCACCCAGGCGCCCCTCCTATTTCTAGATTAAAAAAAAAGTATGATAGTCTTTTCCTCAAAAGAAAAGCCATTACTGTATTTAGACATTATTACCTTATTTCTAGAATGATTTATCTTTAAATACTATATACAGTTTAAAAATACGTGTTTTAGTTGAATGGTGAAGGGAATTCTGACACAGGAGCATCCCTGCACCCTCCCAGGGTGCAGGCCTAACTCTCTTTTACCATCTTGTACTCTTTAAAAAGAGTTTTTTTTAACATTTATTCATTTCTGAGAGGCGGAGCACAATGGGGGAGGGGCAGAGAGAGAGGGAGACACAGAATCTGAAGCAGGCTCCAGGTTCTGAGCTGTCAGCACAGAGCCCAAGGCAGGGCTCGAACTCACAAACCATGAGATCATGACCTGAGGTGAAGTCAGATGCTTAACTGACTGAGCCACCCAGGCGCCCCTACCATTGTACTCTTGATCTCTGTTTTTGCTCAAGTTTGAAGTTTTATTCTTATGGAAATAGAGTGAATTAAGACCTTTAATCCACTCCGGCACAATTAAGTTTTTCCTATGGCCCCAGCTTCGTAAGCTTGTGATTGTGCTTGGGTTTCAGCCTCCCACGCCTTCATGGTTCCTTGTTACACCATCAGTACCATTCAGTGTTGTATCCAATGTTGATCCGTTACCACCAGAGACAAAGCTGTTTATGAAAGCCAAGGGTGGAAGTGTCTCCTCCTGAGCAACTGAATGGAACCTCAAGAGGACACCTGCTCCCCACAGAGGACAGTCCCAGAAACAGAGCCAGTCTGGCTCTTCGTCCAGTGATTGTCAGTGTTCCCCAGGACCGGCAGCGCATCTTCTCTCACAGGAGTGACAGTGACTCTCATACGTGACTTAGATGGTCCACAGCTGTGGGTAAAAGGACCATCCTGTCCTCAGTCGGGCTCTTTTCCTTCTCTCTTTCTTTTCTTTCTTTCCTTTGTTTTTCTTTCTTTCTCTTTCCCTTCCCCACCTCCCCCTCTCTTTTTCTTCCTCCCTTTTTCTTTCTTCCTTTCTTCTTCCCTCTTTTATCGCTTCCTTATTTCCTCTCTCCTCTTCCCCTCCTTTCCTCCCTCCCCCTCTTTCTTTTCCTTCCTTCTTTCCTCTCTTTCTCCCTCCCTCCTTTCTCCCTTTCTTCTTTTCTTCCTTGCTTTCCTTCCTTCTTTTAAGAGCATTTAGTTTCTTATTTATTCATTATTTCACTCTCTCCTTCAATAATTGTCCGCCAAGTACTCTTCAGGGCTCTGGGGATAGAGACCAAAGACTAACAGCAAGGTGAGGAATAGTGTGCGGCAGAAACACAACATGGAAAAAGCAAATAGGTAGCATGATGTCAGCTAGTAGTAGGTGCTCTGAAGAAAAAGAAAGCATAGTAAAGACACAGGACGAACAGAAGACCCCTTTTTAAATGAGATGCATAAGGATGGCCTCTCCTGTTTCCTACTGCCCCCTTTCCTCTTCCTGATTCCTTACAAAGGGCAGATCATTCTGCTCTCCCCTTCCAGCTGAAGCCTCACCACAAAGGCAGTCACCGTGGTTCTGTTAAGTTCTTTATTTTGTAATTTATTCTGTTCACATATATTTTACTTACATATGTAATCATAACAACGGTGTTATATATGTAAAATACTGTAGTTCTCACTGAGGTGTACCGGGAATAGCAGAGCCTAAAGTCTGACCCTTCTCAGGGACTTTGAACGCCACAGCGAGGCAGACAGCAGAAATCTCTCAGGCGTCAAAGGTGCACCTCCCAAGACCTTGGTCAGTGAACTGAGATTCTTTTCTTAATGAGCCGCACGATGTAGCTTTTGTTCATCTGCCTCTTTCCTGGCCACACAACAGCTTCATTAGAAATGCAAGGCTTTTCTCTTTAAAAAAGAAAAATCAAGGGGGCGCCTGGGTGACTCAGTCAGTTAAGGTCCAGCTTTGGCTCAGGTCAGGATCTCGCACAGTTTGTGGATTCCAGTCCCACGTTGGGCTCTGTGCTGACAGCTCAGAGCCTGGAGCCTGCTTCAAATTCTGTGTCTCCCTCTCTCTCTGCCTTTTCCCTGCTCATGCTCCTTTCTCTCTTAAAAATAAATAAACATTAAAAAATTAAAAAAAAAAAAACAACACACAGGTTCTCTGAACACTCCGAGGGCAGATCCCCATCGGTGCTCCAGTCCAGCCTCCCACCCCCTAGGGGACTCTCTTCCATTCCTTTCCCCCAATGTGTCCAGCTCGGAACCCCCTCTCTCCAAGGCCACTTTCACTTCAGATAAATTCACGTCTATATCAGTGTCCTTTTGCCTGTATCAGCTGACTGCAATCTTAGCAGTTTAAAACAACCTTACTTCATCCTTCGTGTTCTGTGGCTCAGTAGGTGGGCTTAGCAGGGCTCCTTTTGTCATGTCTCACAAGCCCCCAGTCAAGGCATGGGTGTTGTGGGAAGAATCCTATGTCAAGCTCATTACTTATTTGTTGGAAGTGTTAGAGGCCACTGTGGGGTCCTTGCTGGGGGCCCATCTCCCACGTGGTGTCTGCCTTCCCTTAGGCGAGAAAGGATGTGTTGGGATGAGACCTCCACATAATCCCTGTCTTGATTAACTCAAATCCACTGTCCAGTAATTACACCTGCAAAACCACTTCTGTCACGTGACACAACATCGTCCTGGACCGTCGTACGTTCGGTCCCCGGGATTAGATGGGGAAGTCTTGGGGACATTTCAGAATTCTGCCTCCCCTGCCTCTTTTCAACTTACTTCTCGTTTGGTTCTTCTAAAAAGAAATTTTTAGTTATTGCATTGCTAGACCGTAACGTTTTGCTATAAGAGAAATTAAAATGGAACCCGGAAGTATACGCGAGCCGGTTAAAGTCTGTAATCTCACCTTGGAGGGAAGACATCTCTGAGGGTTTCTGCTGTGCTTTGGAGGCAAAGGTAGATTTGCTGCACTCATTCATTTTTCTGCTGAGGCTGGTAATAGATAGGACCCCTAATTTAAATTCTTTTATACCGCACAGGGCAGAGGACTTTTGTTGATTGCTGCTGGGCTAGTTGATACCCTGAATCCACAAGGCAGCAAGCACAGCACGCACATTTGAAATCTGCGACTTCATTACAGCCAGAAAATATTTTACCGGCAACATAATGCTACATTTTTAATAAACACGGCTCTGCATTGCAGTAATATGCATAAAATATTTATGTGAGGAGGATCAACTCCTTAAAAATCTAATTTACTAGCTGGAATGATGTACTGTAACTTTGAGGGTTAGAAAACAAAGGAGATTTAGTGGGCAAGTGATTATGGTCTTTAGGCAGTTTAAAAAGCACCCACACAAAAAAGAGAATAAATTATTTTATGTGGATCTCGTAGGCAAATTTAGGACTGAAGGACAGAAGTTGCAAAGAGGTATATCTCAGTATATACGGAGACTTTTTATTAAAAATAAAAATAAACTAGAACTCCCTGAGCAGGAGCAGACGTCTGGGAAAAGCAGTATGGTTTTTTTTTTTTTTTCCCCCAGATCAGACATCCTGACGGGGAAGTCTAAACTCTGCCAGGAGTGCTATACTGCAGGTTTCAGCTTGCTTTATCTGAAAAGAACCAGGTAATAAGTCCTTTCTGCTTGCAGGCCATACTGTTTGTCACAACTACTTAACTCTGTACCCTAGTTGTAGGGTAAAAACATGCATAGGCAATACATGAATGAATGGGTGTAGCTATGTTCCAATAAAACTTTACTTATAAGAGTAGACACCGAGGAATGCCTGGGAGGTTCAGTCAGTTACGCATCTGACTTGGGCTCAGGTCATGATCTGGTGGCTCATGAGTTCAAGCCCTGCAATCAGGCTCTGTGCTGACAGCTCAGAGCCTGGAGCCTGCTTCTGGGTCTCCCTCTCTCTGCCCCTCCCCCACTTGCACTCTGTCTCTCAAAAACAAATAAACACTTAAAAGAAAAAACAGGCACTGGGCCAGATTTGATCTGTGAACTGTGGGTTGTCAGCTCCTGCTATATCTCATTTCCGGAATTAGGTAGGAGAAGAAGGACCAATCTCTCCTACCATTTCCCTTCCATACTTAAAACTTCAGTGTCACTTTACATGCTTCTTTAACTAGAGTATGGAAAAGCACAGATAGCATTTGTCAAAAGATCCTCCCAGAAGGAGCTATCTATACCTATCCTCTAGCCAGCTGTCATCCAGGTCACTGTGATAGAAAAAGTTCAGTTAGATGAGATTTAGGCTGCCTGACTCCAAATAACTAGGGATGTTATGAACATTTCTGAAAATGGAGATCCGTGCACGCATAGGGCGGCCCTAACATGAAATAGTTAATATACTGAATAGCTGAACACAGGAATTGGACATTCATAGAATATGTTGACAGGACAAAAGGTTGGAACTGTTGGCCAAAAACCAAAGTCAATATTGGAGCCAAGCAAATACTGCCTGCAGTGCCCCAATAGGAAGCCTTGAGGACCATCCATTTTTAAGTGGCGACAGACACCGTCACCTCCAGAACCACGGAAGCAATTTTGCTTTCAGGTAGAGGATTTCTATTATTATTATTGCTTCCAAATTGTGTGTGTGTGTGTGTGTTTTAATTAAGCACATAAGCATAGTTGTGCTTTGAGAAGAGGCTCTCAGTGTATGTTCTAATTTCCGGTGTATTTAGAAAGTGCAGAAGGAACTGATGTTCTTATATATGAAATCTTTTAGTGTCAAGACCTTTTAAAAGGAAAGGGAATATCGACTACTTTAAATTTTTAAATGAGCTTGAAGATGTTGAGTGCTTTTCTTAACACAGGGATTCTGGACGGACATTATTGCCATTATTTAAAATAATGTTCTTTTTGCTCAAATTAAGAGGTTTCCCAACTGTTTAACTCTCCTCTACCAACTCCCTTTCCATAATTATCGACCACATAGGTGGCAAGTGATGGTCAACCACAGTTGTGGTCTAGAGGTCTCTCTGGGAATCTTGTGCCAAGTTCCCAGCATCAAATACACAGAAAGCTCTTGTTCCTTGTACTGGTAATTATGTGATTAGATTTGCGATGCAGACGGAGGAAAATCTTCCTCACCGTAAGTTAGACTTCATCTTCCCCATGATCTGTAACCAGCAGGATTATGCATGTGTTGCTTTCTCTTTTAGGATGATGTCATTCAGGCAGGCGGCTTATTTCACTTGCTTGTTTGTTACCGTTTCCTGTGGTGAGTGGATCATCTCTAAGACCTAAAACTGTATGTGGGAGAGGAGTAGTTAACAAGACTTGTTAGCCCCAGAGAAAGCCACTGAGCATATGGCCTTGGGAAGGAGGCAGACCCCAAAAGTCAGGATGTAAATCCTTCTAATATCCAGAGGTAACTGCTGCTTCTCAGATGTATTGCCCTGGATACACCGGGGCTGGGGAGCCCGGAAGTGAGAACGTCTTCCGACATGTGTTGACAGAAATTTCTGTTGGTAAATGACTCTCTACTACAAAGCAGGTCTTAAACACTCTGTTCTTATTATCAACATATTTAAAAAAATTTTTTTAATGTTTATTTATTTTTTAGAGAGAGAGACACAGAATGTTAGCAGGGTAGGGTTAGAGAGAGAGGGAGACACAGAATCAGAAGCAGCCTCCAGGTCTAAGCTGTCAGCAGAGAGCCCTACATGGGGCTCGAACCCACAGACTGTGAGATCATGACCTGAGCTGAAGTCAGCCGCTTAACAGACTGAACCACCCAGGCGCCCACTATCAACTTATTTTAAAAATCAGCTTTACCTGAATATTCAGTATAGACATTTTATAGTGTCTAGGTCCAAGCCAAATATTCTAATAAAAACCTGGTGCATATTTTTACTCTATTAGGCCACTGGGGAACTACTTCAGAAATGAAAGTATTTGGTTTGAATTTAAATTAGTAACTCATCCATTTGAGTCATTCTGGTTTCAATACCAGGCATAGAACCGATTTCTCTTTCTATCCATTCCATTAAAATTTCAGGGAATAAAGATGATTCTGGACAGTGTTTGTCATTGTTATAGGATGGCGTTTTCTCTGAGCCACCATTGTGGGTAGATTCTGAGTCTATGTTGACTTAAAAAGACCACACCGCACTGATTATTTACTCCTCCCCTCCCAGATGTATGGCTAAGATAAATACCTCTTGGGTAAGAGTTACATTTGTAAAGAGATATAATTTCTTAAGGAAGAAGCTGATTCCCATCCCCCCACCTGCCCAAAATGGAAATCCACTCCCATGTCTAATTGCTCTTAGCCATGATCATTACCATGTACAAATCCACGAATACTGAGGAGTAGAAGCGAGAGATGCTATGGCCCATGGCTACTTCAATTTTATCTTTTTGGCAAAAAAAAGTATCATTCTAGGAAAATGAGAGGTGCGGGTAAGCAGCAAATGAGGGACCACTCATTGTTTGACGTCCTACAATACAGAAATGGCCACTGTTAAAAATCTTTTTTAGTCTTTCAGATGCTTTTCTACATGTGTCTATTTACATATATAGCAAAGATGATTAATTATGGATACTTTTTTATAATCCACTTCCCATTTATAGCTCTCTTTTTGTATATATGACATTTTTTTTGGAGCTGTGTCATCTCCCCTACTCATGGTATTTTTGTATGCGCATTCTTATACCCCTTCAGTTATTTCTGTAGAATGGAATTTTGGAAATAAAAGATGTTAGATACAAGGGAGTGAATATTTTGGAAGGTTTATGATATACATAGTGGAATTGTCTTTCACAAGGGTGATTCTCCGGTTAACCCTCTCCACCAGCAGATAGGAGTAATCATGTACCCCAGTTAGGTCACCTCCAGTAGTGATCCATTGTTTTGTGGCTGGACATATATTCACCTTTCTGGAAACAGTATCCTAATTTGTTTCTGGGAAACCGTTGCTGCCAAGTTTGGGTCTATGTATTTGTGACCCAGTTAGGCCTGGACCAGTAAGTAGGGGTACACATCCTGCTGGCTACAGTGACCTAACGAGAGCCAAAGCCCTGGAACAAGACCTTTGCTTACCCTTCTGGAAGTAAGAGTCTTCCTCTTATTATTATTTCCAATTGGACTTGAACTATTAGAGAATACAAAGGCCTGAGCTTCTGGCACCACCTTGTCACTACATGGAGCTTGAGAGTGACAGCAACACCACGGAACAGACAAATGTATGAAAGCGAATTGTATCTTGATGGGATCAGCCAAGTACGCTGTCCAGTTATTCCTGAAGCCAAATCTGCCATGGACTCGACTTCCAAACCAATACATGTAGTTTATACTAAGTCACACTGAACTAGGTTTTTTATCACTGGCAGCCAAAATCAGTACATCAGCACTGGGAACTCAGATAATTAAAATTTTTTGCTAATCTGATGAGTAAAATGGTATCAGTGATTAATATTTTTCATATTTTCAGTATTCAATATTCATACCATATTTATGACTCTTGCCATTTTTCATACTCTATTTGCTTGCATTTATTTTGCAAATTGCCTTCTCCTTTCCTTTGTCCAATCTTTTAAAAATAGGGTATTTTTCTTCTCCTTGTTGATGATGTGGTTTTTTTTTTTTTTAACAAGACCATATAACCTGCCCCAAATCCATGGACACAGAGCACACTGTGACACATTTTATGTTATGGGATAACTTGTGTAACTGCTTTAAAGCTCTGAAACACAGTACAAACAAGCCCGTCGTCATTACCATCATCACCATCATCATCATTACCAATTTTTGAGGATAAGCAAGAACTCCTATTCAAACTTTCCTCCTAGTCCACTCCAGTGTTGGTGTGTTTCAAACCAATTGTACCTTTCTGCCAGCCGAGTCCCGTGGCAGAGTGGGAACCCCCGGCTAGCACAGGACATTGTTTGTACTTACGACTGTGCACTGGGATGGGGGAGGAAGCCTGCATGATAACTACGCGTCAGCCAAACGCACCCGTTGTCTGAAACACAGGTCACTTTGCAGTAGCCTTGTCACTGGACCAGCTACCCAGTGTTTTGTGTGTATCTGAAATCTAGCCTGTGCGCTTGGCAACTTGTATTCCCATAAGCTCCCATCTGAAGAGATGTCTGCCTTTTTTCTAAATATAAAACTTACCCAAGGGTTAGTCATCTTAGCCATACCTCTGAGAGGAAGAGAAGCCAGAAGCAGTCTTGCCGGGTTAGGTCATCATAATAGAGCTCAGGGCCACCATCCCCAGAGGGGTGGGTTAGTGTAGAGGACAATTTAATCTTCGGTGCTTAATGAAACACATGTGTCTAAGCCGCCCATTCCCTGAAGGGCAATACGAAAATAGATGTCCCAGAGAATGGACCAAGTTATCATTGGAATATCTTGTGGTTAGCAGACTGTTGACTCACAAGCAAGTGACTACCTGAGCTGGAAAAGCTTATTAAACTGACTTTAAAGTGGATCTTTCTTTCATCAAAAATAAATAAACACTAAAAAAAAGGTTGGGGGGGCGGTGCCTGGACGGCTCAGTTGGTTAAGCTTCCTACTTTGACTCAGGTCACAATCTCCCCATACGTGTGTTTGAGCACCATGTTGGGCTCTGTACTGACAGCTCACAGCCTGGAGCCTGCTTCAGAGTCTGTCTCCCCCTCTCTCTCTGCCCCTCCCCCACTCGTTCTCTGTCTCCTTTCTCTGTGTCTCTCAAAAATAAATAAACATTAAAAAAATAAAGCAGGTCTTTCAAGGTAAACCCAAATTCATGTATTAAATGTTTACTTTTAACATATGAAACAGTAGATCATATGTTACTCTGTAACATACTCAGTAGATCATATTAATACTCTGATAATATGTGAGATGCAGGGTCCTTTAGAACTGTGAACAATTCCAAACAGCAAATAGTTCAGAATGGATTTTCAACTTAGCGCAGGCATGCATTTAATTGCATTTGCTTATAGAAACCAAGCGAATAAATGTGTCCTCTCTATAAATACCCAATAACTCATAGTTTGCTTAAACTGAGATGGGGAACAACATTTAACATTGCACACTGGGAAAAGGAACAGGGTCAGTAGTGAGAAGAGCTAGGTTTCCCTTCCAGGACATTCATGAGCTGCGTGGATCCTGGGCAAGTCTGTACTGCTCTGATACTCAGTTACTTAAAAAAAAAAAAGTCAGACGCATATAATGAACTTCCCTTACAGAGCTGTTGTGAGAATCTAGCAGAACCCTTTCTAATGAAAGGGTTTTGAAAAAGAGACCATACATTGTTGTGGTTTGTTTGTTTTAAATTTGTATATTTGACTACAGTTGACACAAACGTTACATTAGTTTCGGATGCACGACATAGTGCTTGAACTCCTCTGTGGTTATGCTGTGCTCACCACGGGGTAGCTACCGTCTGTCACCAAGGGTACAACGCTATTACAATACCAGTGACTGGGTAGCCTATGCTAAGCCTTTTAGTCCCATAAATTATTCCTCCCATAACTGGAAGCCTGTTATTTTTGAGGCGTGGTATTTTCATAGCCTGTTGGGCAACAGGGTGAAACCAAGCTAGCATTATATTTTCTTGGGGATCATTTATGTGCAAATTATTGTTTGATTTAATAAAACTCAACCAGGCTTTTGATATAGAAGTCACCATCGAATGACTCTAAATCACATGACACCTTGTTCAAGTAGTCACCTTAATACGTCCCATTTCACCTCTGTACTTAAAGTCCTGTTGTAAAGCTCGTTAGATATTTAGTGGAGGAAATAAGAAGGTTCACAGCACAGATGTGTTTCTATCAAAATAATTGTTTGCATTCATTCCAAATTAACGTCTCCTTCTAATGATTATGTCCAGGATGCCTGACTCAACTGTACACAAACACCTTCTTCAAAGGTGGGGACCTGACCGCCAGGTACTCCCCCAACGCCGAGCACTGTCGGATGGTGTGCACGCTCCATCCTAGGTGTTTGCTCTTCAGCTTCCTTCCTGAAAGTGCCACCAACGACACAGATAAAAGGTAAGAGCTGATATTTCGTTATTGGAGAAGCTGTCCATTTTTCAAACCAGAACCAGTGGTGTGCAAAAAGGTGTAGCCATCTCAGGGTTGTTTCCCAGCGGGGTCCGAGGGCCGGCTTCGGTGGAATCATGTGGAGCGGTTCTTACGTTAGCAGAGTCTTAGGCCACAGCCTTAGACCCAAACCGTTCGGCCTACAGGACCAGAGTGCCTTGGGGCTGGAAACGCATATGTCAGAACAATTACTGCTTTCACCGAAGTAGTAGAAACTAGACATTGCCTATCCAGGGCCTCAAGGAAAATGCTTGAAAACCATTGGGTTAAGCGATCCACTCAAGGAAGGGTCTAAAAACAGGTGAATAGTCCACCTGAACAAGGAAATATACTTTTTGTCTGACTTGTAATTGGTGGATAACACTGTCCTAAGAAAATCTAACAGAAGGCAAACATTTTGTTGAGAATAAAGTTGAATTAGATCCAGAATTTGTGACCTCGGGAAGGGTCTGGTCTGAAGGGGCCTGTAGTGAATGAGTTTGGGCACCTGTGGAAAGTACTGTGTGTGTGTAAGGGGGGGGGGCATACATGTACGTGCAAATATATATTACTAACTGGCATTTTGGAAAAGTAAGGGCACTGGAAAAATAGTCACTAAAAATCTTATTTGGTCATAAAGTTCGCTGAGTACAGCCATGGTTTCATCATGATTTTCTTTCATTTTGATCAAAATACAGAATGAACATTTATGAGTTGTTCCATTCCCATAAGCCTTTTCTTTTATCTTAACTCCATTTGAATTTAAAAATTAGAAACTAGATAATCACTCCCTGATTCTACATGTTAAACATGTACGGAAAATCCAGACTGTATGTGAGAGGCATCAACTTTTTAAATAAAAAGTTGAGTTGGGTTCTAGAATCCTTGTGAAAGCTTACCAACAATACTGATACAAAAACAGAAAGAAGTACTCCATTAGTGTGAACTAGAAAGGGTTAATAAGCAAGATGAACACCCTATAGAGATCCAACTCTCATGATTGATTTAATTTCTTGACTAAAAACAATCCCCAGGTGAAAACATAATCCCCCAAAAGTTTAGAAACATGGGGAAAAATCTTACCTCTTTAATATGATTGACTTTCCGTACTTAAAAAATGTTTTTTTAAAGAGAAATAATGCCAAGGTTAGGTATTACAAAGACAGATTTTATGCAATTGCCTCTAAGAATACTCTTTCTATCAACCATCAGGGAAGCTCTATTATTTTCCTTATTCCTGGCCATATTTATTAGTATATAGAAAATGTGAGACACATCCTCAATGTGTGTTTATTATTCTACTTTCTAACTGACACTATTTTGAAAACAGATTTGGTTGCTTCCTGAAAGACAGCATTACAGGAACCCTGCCAAAAATGTCACGGCCAAGTGCAATTTCTGGACACTCCTTAAAGCAATGTGGCCTTCAAATAAGTGGTAAGCTGTTGATTTCTTAGCGAAGTTTGAGTGAGTAATGGGTTTGCCTTCAAATAGCTTCTGCCCAATCTCTGTACCGCCTTGGACTTTTGGAAGGGAGCACTCAGACAGCTAGCAGACTTGGGGCGCGGTTGTGGATGTGTGCTCCCTCTTGCCATTACCAGTTACATGCCTCAGGAGGCTCTCTCACTACAGTGTAAGATTTGCAGGAAGTCGGTGCCCATTCAGACGGCAGCCCCTTCCCCCACCCCCAAGTGCAGATAAGACTCTCAAAGAGAACACAGAGAGTGTCTCTTTCCCTGAGAATTTGTACACCAGTGATTCTCAGTAGTTCTTGACTAGGGGCGACTTTGTCCTTCATCCATGGGACATTTGTCACAACGTGGGAGGATGCTACTGGCACCCAGTGGATAGAGGTTGGAGATGCTGCTAAAGATTCCACAAAGCACAGGGATGCCCCTATGACAAAGATTTTCTGGTCCCAAATGTCAATAACGCAGAGGTTAAGAAACCCCATGAAGCCCCCAAACTGAAGGCCTGAGCTCTGTAAGTCTCGCTAATAATAATACCTCCGGGGCAGCTGGGTGGCTCAGTCAGGTAAGCATCCTGTTCTTGATTTCTGCTCAGGTCATGATCTTGTGGTTTGTGGGTTCAAGCCCCATATTGAGCTCTATGGTGATGGTGTGGAACCTGCTTAGGATTCTCTCTCTCTCTCTTTCTCTCTCTTTCCCTCCGTCTCCCTCTCTCTCTCTGCTCTTATCACTTGCTCATGTATGTATGCTCTCTCTCTCTCTCTTTCTCAAAATAAAGAAACTTAAAAAAATATTTCTTTGAAAAAAGAAGGCCAGGAAATTTAAATTCTAACACGTACTGCTACTAATATCTTGTGAAACAATTTCCAACCCTATCCTAATTTAAGGCAAATGAACCATTTCCCTGACATCACTGATCTGAAAGGGAAAAGTACAGAAAAGAATCTCTGAATCAATGGGCTGGCAGAAACTTCAGATGCCCACGTTGTGACTATACATCACTGCTGTTTTACCTTTACTGTTTACGGTTAATTTTGTTGTCACAAATTTCAGGTGTTTTAAAGGTTTTTAAAAAATTTTTTCCATGTTTATTTTTGAGAGAGCAAGAGACAAAGCACCAGCAGGAGAGGAACAGAGAGAGAGAGAGAGAGAGAGAGAGAGAGAGAGAGAGAGACAGAATCTGAAGCAAGCTCCAGGCTCTGAGCTGTCAGCACTGTGCCCCGTGCTGGGCTTGAACTCAGGATCTGTGAGAGCATGGCCTGAGCCAAAGTCAGACTCTTAACTGATGGAGCCGCTCAGGCCCCCCTAAAGTTTTCTTTTAATCCTTCCTTCCCCCTTTAACCACCAACCACTCCCTCAATACTTATGTATATGCTTTGTGCCTGCAGTTTGTATAGTATCTGGTCCTTCATTATAAACATGGGCATCTGCCTTTGCCGATATGTAGCTTACTTACTTGAGGACGGGTACATGTCCCATTTTATAAGATCAAATTTATGTCCTTGTACAACTTAGTGTAAATTATTCAATTAGGCATTATTTTTCATTATGTTATCAAAGTGAAATTTAAGGAAAAATATTTTGCTTTTCTCAATACCCTTTAGTCATTGTTAATTTTCCCCAAACTTAGTCTTACAGAACTTAATGTTCCCTTCTAACTCTCCCTGAGTATTTCAAATTAAAGTGAATAACTGCTCCCAAGGATATAAAGTCCCTAAACTCAGGACCAATTTTTGTGTAAAACAGTTATAGGTAGATTTATAGCTTTCAATTGATCATAAAGAAAAGTTTTAGTTTGCAATTATCCCCGCCCAAATCAGTGAGTTTCTTTCCTCATGTGCACCAGAACTGGAAAGAAACTTCGTTTCTAGAATCTACACACTCCTGTGTGTGTGTGAATCATCTACTGCCCCACCCACCTCAATATATTGTATTCCTACCATTTTCTGTCATTCCCACCATTAAATCTAGTTTTATGACATTTTTTTAATGTTTTATTTATTTTTGAGAGAGAGAGAGACAGTGTGAACAGGGGAGGGTCAGAAAGAGAGGGACACACAGAATCTGAAGCAGGTCCAGGCTCCAGGCTCCAGGCTAGCTGTCAGCACAGAGCCTGACGCAGAGCCTGAACCCATGAACCGCGAGATCATGACCTGAGCCGAAGCTGGATGCTCAACTGACTGAGCCACCTAGGCGACCCCCAAAAGGCAATTATGACATTTTTAACCATACCCCTTAAAAGTGGAACATTACATCCAATACACTATGGTTTATGTTGCTGGTTTCTTTATCCAAGGGTCACTAATGAATTTGAATGCTTAAAAAAAACCTTGGGGTGTCTAAGTGGCTCAGTTGGTTGAACAGCTGATCTCGGCTCGGGTCATGATCCAGTGGTCTGAGTTCGAGCCTCACATCGGGCTCTGTGCTGACAGCTCAGAGCCTGGAGCCTGATTCGGATCCTGAATCTCCCTCTCTCTCTGCCTCTCTCTTGCTTGCACACTCTCTCTCTCTCTCTCTCTCTCTCTCTCTCTCTCTCTCTCTCTCTCAAAAATAAGTAATCATTAAGAAAAAAATTTTATAAAAAATAAATTTAAAAAAGCCTAAATCATAAAGTTGGTTGACTGTTAAAAGAATGGTCTATACTTTTTGTATATAAGATACATTTCAACTGAAAGAATGCGTAAGTGGAATTTAACAAAATTTTAAAGCAAGAATACGAATGGCTTCATCGTGAATATACAAGAACTGTTCACCTTTTACGATGGCGAATTGACACCTGGATGTCAAAGGCAGGGCTTACAGATGAAATTCACCACCAGGCAGGAGTAGTTGGAACGGAAAGCCAAGAAATGAGCAAAGAGAGAAGCTTCTTCATTCAGGGCAGGAAGTCAAAGGCACAGCAGTTAGTATAAGAACGCAAATCCCTAGAACAATCAGGGGCTCCTTACTGCTCCTTATTGGTCTCCCAGTGCTCATGGTTAATTTCAGGGTGAACTATTACCCCTCTGGCTGCAGGTGCCTTACAGTTTGGGAAGCAGAGTAACCCATTCTCCATGGTCGTGCTCTAAAACCTATTGGAATCTGTTTATTTCAAGCAGAGTTTGATAATCTAGTAACAAAAAATGTTAAATCTGCTAATAATAGGGCAGCTGTGAAAAACACAGTATTATCCTTCACAACGACCCTGCCGGATTGATGATGTACTTCTAGAAGTAAGCGGGCTGAGTTTGCTCTCTGCATCTTATTTGCGCAGCTTGCCACCGAGACATTCACAAAGGCATTGATATGAGAGGAGTCAATTTTAATGTCTCTAAGGTTGACAGTGCTGAAGAATGCCAAAAAAGGTGCACCAACAGCATCCACTGCCAATTTTTCACGTACGCCACTCACACATTTTACAAAGCAGAGCACCGGTGAGTCAAATTCTTAGCCTTTGTCCTTTCTGATGGTGCCTTTGAGATTTCATTGTATACTTCATTACTTTTTTCTCCCAATGGAAAACCAAACAGGGCTTCTAAACCTAACCACTCTGCTTATTTATTTACTCAGTTTTCTTGTCCGTTTTTCTAAGGAGAGTAATTTCCATTGCTTGGGGAATGAGGGTTTGGTTGAATATTGTCTCCCACCCCATTCTCCCCCTAACCTTCCCTGGGCAGAGCAGAGAGATGTCTCTGATTAATAATACAAACTCCGGACCCACTCATTTTCAAAGTCATTGTTCTGATTACTTCATTTCCCACTGACTGTGGATCATTTCAGTGCAAAATGGACCTCTGCATGCATCTCGCGGTTTAGAGAGAGAGGTAACCTCTTCCCTTCTCATTCAGGAACACCTGCCTGTTAAAGCACAGTACGGGAGGAACCCCCACCAGCATAAAAGTCCTGGCTAACGTGGCATCTGGATTCTCACTGAAGCCCTGTGCACTCTCAGAAATTGGTAATTATATGGCTACTATTTCATCTTTTAAAAATGTGTCTAATGTTTATTTATTTTTGAGAGACAGAGACAGAGCATAAGCAGGGGAGGGGCAGAAAGAGAGGGAGACACAGAATCTGAAACAGGCTCCAGGCTCTGAGCTGTCAGCACAGAGCCCGACATGGGGCTCAGACTCATGAGTGTGTGGCTACTATGTCACTATGTGACTGTAGTAGGCAAACTCAGAGTCTCCCAAAGATGTCCACGCTTATTTCCTGGAGCACATGAATACATTAACCTCACGTGGCAAAAGGTGTGATTAGATGTGATTAAAGGATTTTCAGATGGGAGATTACTCTGCATCTGTGGGTGGGCTCAACATAGTCATGAGAGTCCTTATAAGAGAAAAAGGAAGACACAAGCATCAGAGAGAGAGAGAGAGATTTGAAGACGTGGCACTGCTGATTTTCAAGATGGAGGAAGGACCCCCAAGCCAAGGAACGAGGGTAACCTCTAGAAGCAAGAAAAGAGCTCCCCAAAGGAACAAAGCCCTGCCAACATCTTGATTTTATCCCAGTGAGACCCATTTCAGCCTTCTGGGTTCCAGAACTGTGAGATACTAAATTTGTGTTGTTTGAAGCCACTGGGTTTGTGTTAAGTGGTTATAGCAGCAATAGAAAGCTAGGACTGTTACATTGCAGGGAAAATGAGGTCATTTCTTGGCGGTGCCCACTGTCTAGTGAAACCCACTCAACCTTAATTGATCAGTAAAGTGCTGTGGTTTCAGACATTTAGGTGATTTCAATAGAATTATCCAGAAAATTGTCATGACCTTCCACCATATTTGGTTTATCAGGGTGTTAATGATAAGATATTGCTGAGACCCAATCACCAATGGCCAATGCTGCACAGTATCCAGGGCTGTCTCTGTGTCAGGCTTTGTGTCAGGCACTGGGCTAGGTCCCCTCTGCAGGAGATTGAGAACTTGGCAACCGGACATCGGTTTTCCTGTTTCCTTTTCCCTCAGGCACCCCCTCCATACTGTGAACCAGATTTCCAGTTCAGATTTACTGATTATTTAATTTTTAAATTCATATTTGGTTCTCTTTTAAAAATATAATTTCTATCTCTTTCTTGATATCCTTTATTTGACAAGACACTGTTTTCATATTTTTAAGTTTTTTTAAACATGACTTCCTTTAGTTCTTTGACCATATTTTAAATAGCCAGCTTGAAGTCTTTGCATAATAAAAAAGGAAGTTTATACTTCCTCAGCAAAGGTTTATATTAACTGCCTTTTTTTTTTTTCTGCGCACAGGCCATTCTTTCTTGTTTCTTTGCATGGCTTGTAATGTTTTGTAGAAAATTGAGACCTTTTATTTATTTAAAAAACATTTTTTAACATTTATTTATTATTGAGAGAGAGAAAAACAGAGTGCAAGCAGGGGAGGGTCAGAGAGAGAGGGAGACACAGAATCTGAAGCAGGCTCCAGGCTCTGAGCTAGCTGTCAGCACAGAGCCCGACGCAGGGCTCGAACCCACAAACTGTGAGATCATGACCTGAACCAAAATCAGACGCTTAAACGACTGAGCCACTCAGGTGCCCCAAGACCTTTTAAATAATAGCATATGGTCACCCTGGAAATCAGATTCCCTCATTCCTCTACTTCCCCTTTTTGTTGTTACTGCTATTTGGTGGCTTTTCTGAACTGACACTGTAAAGTATTTATTCTTTGGATAACATGACCACTGATGTTTCTGCTTGGTTTTCTTAAGAGTTAGCTAATGACCGCACCAGGATTTCCTTACATGCCTACAATCCATAAGTTCCCCGGTCTTTGACGAGGGACTTTTTGTGTCGGAGCCTGATTTCAGTGTTCAGACAGGCGTTTCACAACCTCGCCTGGATGCCTTCCCTTTCTGCTGACGCAGGGCCAAACGGCAGCCAGCCTGAGAGCCTAGGACTTCCTCAAATCTTTCAGGAGCACGAGCACAGCCCGGGTCATGCCGCACAGCCCTGTACTTGCACGTGGCCTTCTAGATTCCCAAGAGTATGCCCAGGACTTTCACCACCACCATCTTTCCCCTGGTTTTCCTTTTAAGATTTTGGTCAGCCTGTTGTTTGCTCTGGCTGTCACTGCCCTAGGAAGCTGCGATGTCACATAATTGCCTCCATTTGTTTGTTCTAGACAAACACTTGCAAGAAAAAGGCTGTTGGTTAACACTGAAGAAGCTCTCAACCTTGTAAAATAAACTCAGTCCTTATGAGTAGGACGTTCTCAAGAATTTCCAGCCAAGTCAAACAATGGCATGTAACTGAGGGTGCTGAGGGAGCATTGGATCAGCCCAGCCCCATCCCTTCCCCTCCAGGGCTGCTGGACTGTGGTCTCTTTTCACCATGATCGTGAGGCTGTTTTCAAGGCTTCCATGAACCTGGGGAGAGAAGAACAGGAACAGCGCAAATTAAAACCCCACAAAACTCACTCTTCTTTTTTAACTTTTTAAAAAATCTTTATTTATTTTTGAGAGAGAGTGAGAGTCAGAGTGCGAACACAGGAGGAACCAAGAGAGGAGGAAACACAGAATCCAAAGCAGGCTCCAGGCTCTGAGCTGTCAGCACGACATGACTTTTCTTTCTTTCTTTCTTTCTTTTTAACATTTATTTCTTTTTGAGAGACAGAGAGAGACAGATCATGAACAGGGGAAGGGCAGAGAGAGAAAGGGACACACAGAATCGGAAGCAGGCTCCAGGCTCTGAGCTGCCAGCACAGAGCCCGATGCAGGGTTTGAACCCACAAACTGTGAGATCATGACCTGAGCCAAAGCCAGACCTGAGCCAAAGTCTGACTCTCAACCAACTGAGCCACCCAGGCACCCTGACTATTTTTTCTTTTAATGTTTACTTATTATTTATTTTAGGGGAAGGGTAGGGAGAGAAGAGGAGAGAATCCCAAGAAGTCTCTGCACTGTCAACACAGAGCCTGACTTAAGGCTAGATCGCACAGAATGTGAGATCATGATATGATCCGAAATCAAGAGTCAGATGCTGAACTGACTGAGCCACCCAAGGGCCCCCAAACATACTGCTCTTATAGAGAGTCAGCTGTTCTTGAATAAACACTGCCTGGACGGTTCTAATCTGATTAATTTCTAGAGTCCTGAAAACACTGTGTTTGACAATCTTGCCCGTGCTTCCATTACTTTTACGGAAGAGAGGATTTTCAGACGCCCTTCCTCTGCTGTTTCCATGACCATCCTGGAGTGCTTTTGATAAAAAAAATGAAACACACACACAAAAGTAGCTCTAAAAAAGAAAGTCATCAAATAAGACAGCCTCTGGCTTTTATCATCTGGATGGGTCCGATAGTGACCGAAACTGTATTCAGTTCTGAGTTGCAATTTCCTCCGCAGTGATGGACGCCCGGAGCACTTCAAAAAGGGGTACCAGGGTCATGAGAAATCTGGAAGTAACGGAGAACAAGAAGTGGCTAAAGCGACAGGTTCAAGGGATTTAACCTGAAAGAGAGTCAGGATGACTATCTTAATTTTTTGTGTATAAAGGGCTGTCTTTGGAGAAGGGATGCGACTAATGTGTGTGGCTCCATTAGGCAGATCGAGGTATGTGCTGCCATGAAGAAACAAGAAAAACAATCCCTACCACCTAGAATGGTCCAGAAAAGAATTAGGCCTTGTCGGGGCACCTGGGGGTGGCTCAGTCGGTTAAGTGTCCAACTTCG
Source organism: Helogale parvula (assembly GCA_004023845.1). Lineage (NCBI taxonomy): Eukaryota > Metazoa > Chordata > Mammalia > Carnivora > Herpestidae > Helogale > Helogale parvula. Next base: position 56,306 of record PJEM01005435.1, read on the forward strand.
ACTCAGGTCATGATCTCGTAGTTCATGAATCTGAGCCCTACATCGGTCTGTGTGCTGACAGCTCAGAGCCCAGAGCCTGCTAAGATTCTGTGTCTCTCTCTCTCTGCCCCTCCCCTACTCACACTCTGTCTCTCAAAAATAAATAAATATTTAAAAAAAATTTTTTTTAAACAATTGGGCCTTGTTATGAGGAAGTGAGTTCCTATCACTATAAATATCTAAGAAAAGTTGAACAACTTGTCATGGATGTCCTTCAGGGGATATAGCTGTAGATTGGCATAAGTTTTCTTTCAGCTTCTAGAATCTGTGTTGTTTTCAAAAAGATGTAATTAGTGGAGGCCTCATTTCCTAGACTGCCCATACATAGGTGTTATGTCATGGGAGGTACTTTCTCCTGATACAACTATGTTCATTTAAATTAGGACCCCTTTTGTCCTTCCTGTAAATGCTATCATTATTCTTTAGGCTCCCATCATTTTAATAAAATTTATGTTATCGAGTTGAGTAAAACAGAGTAAATAATATGAACGCAAGTAAAAAACATAATTAAGAGATAAGATTTTATCAGGGCCCCTGGGTGGCTCAGCCGGTTAAGCTCCAGACTTCAGCTCAGGTCATGATCTCACAGTTCGTGAGTTTGAGCCCCGCATCAGACTCTTTGCTGCAGCTCGGAGCCTGGAGCCTGCTTCGGATTCTGTCTCCCTCTCTCTCTCTGCCCCTCCCTGGCTCACACTCTTGTCTCTCTCTCAAAAATAAATAAACATTAAAAAATAATTTTTAAAAAAGAAATAAGATTATATAAGGGTAATGAAGGTGGGGTTTCTCCTAATTTCAATGGGCACATGGAACTTTTTTATCAGTCACCTGATATTTTTATTAAAATCTTTTTCATAATATTCAGGAAAACGCACCACAAGACCTTGAGCTCTTAAGGCCTGGAATTCAGGGTCAAGATATTATAAAGAAAATATGGGGATATGCAGAGTAAACGGAATACTTTCCCCTGATCGGCATGGAGCTGGACACACAGGCTGAGCCATTTCATTTCTTTGACGGAGGAATCTGTCTTTTATCAGATTTAGACCGACTTTTCCTTCTTCCAAGTGGCAAACAAGTCTGAGGGTATTTTAACGGACATGTTTTTCCCCCTGAGGCTATTTAGTGTTAGGAATGACAAAAGATCATACTTTCCTTAGTAATGAGGACAAAGCACAGGTTACCTCAGCATCGGGTCATCCGAGGACCGTCTCCCCTCTGCGTTCACAGGCTGCCACAGGGACATTTTCCAGCATCTGGCGTTTTCCGATGTGGACGTTGCCAGAGTCCTTACCCCGGACGCTTTTGTGTGTCGAACCATTTGCACCTACCATCCTAACTGCCTCTTCTTTACTTTCCACACAAAGGAGTGGCATCTGGAACCGCAAAGGTAGGAATGTGTAACATTCGCTATTGTTCTGTCATCACCGTAATTTTATAGTTTGAGTTTTTGAAAACTTTTGTTCATTTTGCTCAGAGCGCTCTAACCCACAGTAGGTCCTCATCTGCCAGGTGCAGGTTAGATAAGAGCTTAACTGACTTTTCCATCTACCTTCTTTTTTTTTAATGTTTATTTTTGAGAGAGAGAGAGAGAGAGCAAGCCAGTAAGAGCCAGAGTGAGCATGCCTGGGCGAGCAAGTAGGGGAGGGGCAGAGAGACAGGAAGACTGAGAATTCCAAGCAGGGTCCCACTGGCAACACGTTTCGAACTCACAGCCAGAGCATGGCATGAGCCGAAACCAACTCAAAACCAAAAGTCAGACACTTAGGGGCGCCTGGGTGGCTCAGTCAGTCAAACATTCAACTTTGGCTCAGGTTATAATCTTGCAGTTTGTGGGTTTGAGCCCTGTGTCAGGCTCTGTGCTCCCAGCTCAGAGCCTGGAGCCTGCTTCAGATTCTGTGTCTCCCTCTCTCTCTGCCCTTTTCTGGCTCGCATTCTGTATCTGTCTTTGTCTCTGTCTCTCTCTCTCAAAAATAAGTAAACATTTTTTAAAAAGCACACAAAAACAAAAGTCAGACACTTAACCAGCTGAGTCACCCAGGCACCCCTCCACCTACCTTCTCTTACTAAAACACCATTATATCCACGGAGCAGCAGCAGTAATTAAAAAAAGGATCCGATACCTTGCTTAACAATCTTAGTGTTTTATCGTATTAGCTTGAAGTAAGAACCGTTTGCTGGCACTTCCTTTCATGTTGTCTCTGGTGCCCATATTTCAGAAACCAGAGCCCTGTTTATCCTGCTTGACCTCTTTATCCTCCGATAACCTGTGTTTTCTTTCTCTACGAGGAGGGGCTGAGCGACAGGTGCACAGTTAGGCAATAGCGTGAGCAGCATAAAACCCCAGAATCTGTTCCGAGCTCTTTTCCCTTTCTCTTCTTAATTAGAAGGTGGCACGTTACCATTCCTGTCTTTTCAGGTGATCTGTGCCTCTCGGTTTTCCTCAGAGGGAGATGGGGCTTGGTTTTTACACTTAATCTCCACAAGTGTTTAGAGGCCTGTGGTCTGCTTTACTTTTAAAAGAGTTTCTCAGAAGAATAAAACTTGCAGAGGTGCTTTTCAAAACAAAAATGCTTGTGGTGTTTGCCCTTAACACAGTTTTGTTTCTCTGTCTTTTGCTTTTTTTTTTTTTTATAGAAATGTTTGCATTCTTAAGACTTCCAAAAGCGGGACGCCAAGTTCCCCGACTCCTCAGGAAAACACCATATCTGGATACAGCCTTTTAACCTGCAAGCAAACTTTGCCTGGTAATGTGGCTCAATAATGACAGTACGTAGAATGAATGACATGTTGTGATCTTTTAACAAGTAATAGCAGCGAAACAGTCTTCGGCATACCAACAGCTGTGTAAATGTGGTTTTTGCTGCTTTCATTTTATGTCTTTTTCTGTCTCTAATTCACACAGAGCCCTGTCACTCCAAAATTTACTCAGGAGTTGACTTCAAAGGGGAAGAGTTGAACGTAACCTTTGTTGAAGGAGTGAATGTTTGCCAAGAGGCTTGTACTACGACGATTCGCTGCCAGTTTTTTACTTACTCTTTACTCCCAGAAGACTGTCGGGGAAAGAAGTTAGTGAACCTTTGTTTGTCAAAGGCAGTCAGCAAGACAGTTTCATGAATTATCCTCCTCTGTGAAGGTTTAATCTTTATACCGATCCTTTTATCTAGGTGTAAGTGTTCCTTACGATTATCTTTGGATGGGTCCCCAGCTGGGATCACGTATGGGACCCGGGCGAGCTCTGGCTATTCTTTGCGGTTGTGTAAAAGTGGGGACGGTTCTGGTGAGTGAGCCTCACTTCTTCACGGAACTGTAAAGGGTTGTCTACGCTATTTTCATAGCTTGCTTTGTCTTAAAGAATAGAATTGTGTATTTTGTTTCCCTTGGTTAAAGAGAACTCTGATTCACCTCTACTTCCAACCATTAACTTTAACACGCTCTCTTCAGTCTGCACAACAAAAACAGACACACGGATTGTTGGGGGAACCAACTCTTCTTGGGGAGAGTGGCCTTGGCAAGTCAGCCTGCAGGTGACGCTGAGAACCCGGAGCCACCTGTGTGGAGGGTCGATCATCGGACACCAGTGGGTCCTAACTGCCGCCCATTGCTTTGATGGGTAAGTGTTGGGTGCGTCTTACTCAGGATGTTCTCTTGCCTCTTTGTCCCGAAAAATCTTAAGTTGAGTTTCTCGATCTTCATGTCAGTTTATTAACCGAAGTTTATTCTTCTTGAATAAAAGACATTTTAAAGCGGGGCTGGTATTCAAAATGGTGACCAACTAGGTAGGGCCTGTCTGAGCCATCAGCACAGTGTGGCCTGTTTGCAGGACTGACTGACGTCCCTGGGGGCTGTCACTCCTGCTTTAAAGAATAACGAAAAAATGCCCCACCGGCCGCTACCTCTATCTGCTGCTTCCTAAGTGTATTCTTCAAAGACTTCATTTTCAGGCCTGTAGAGATTTTACTTTCAGCTCTCTGACTCACACATATACTAAATAATATTAATACTGAAAACAAAAATGTGATAGTTTGTTACCTATATATTTCAGAGAATAAAATCTGATCTAATATTTCTGTTTTATTGGGCAAACTGTACACATGGCAGGATTTTAAAGTTGTAAAAACACTTAGACTTTATAGTTAGAACAGAGAATGAGTCACAGCTTTGACACTTATGAGAGGTATGACTGACCTTGGGCGACTTGTAAATAAATCTTTCTTAGCTTTATTTTCCTATTTGTGAAATATGAATAATAATAGTATCTAATTCACGGTTGTTGGATTAAGTGACATACTTAAAACCCTTAGTACTATACTTGGAACATAATTTTTTTAAAAAAATAAGCTATAATTAAATAAGAAATGTAAAAATGGACAAAGCATAGGAATAAGCCAGAAATACTCATAGCCCAAAAGTAAAAGATAGTTGGTGTCTCTCAAGAAGTATTTTTTTTTCACAAAATTCTCCTTCCTCCTTCTAAAGGGTATGGCCTGGGTGGCAGGTGTCAGGACTGAGGATCCAGCTGCTGAAATATGCCAGGGTCAGTGGCCCCGGTGGGCAGAGCCGGGTCCTTCATGGCTGCCACATAGCAGCAGCCCCAGGTAGTGGAGCATGGGCACTGCTAAGGGGCAGGCTACTGACCTGGAAGGAAGACCCTTGAAGGGAAATAGTAGGTCCCCTTTTGACTAAATGAGTCCCAATTTGGAGTCAAGGATTTTCATCCTTTTTTTTCAGCTTTATTGAGGTATAATTGATATATAGCATTGTGTGAATTTAAGGGCTACAACGTGATGATTTCACATATGCATGAATTGCAAAATGAGTTAACACATTCATCACCACGCCGAAATACATTGTGTGTGTGTGTGTGTGTGTGTGTGTGTGTGTGTGTGTGTCGAGAACTTTCGATTCACACTCTCAGCAACTTTCAACTATTTTGGATGTTGTGACCTGAGGTCACCATGCTGAGGTTCCCAGGCCTCATCATGTTATAACTGGAAGATTGTACCCTTGACCAGTTTGCTCATTCCTGCAGTGACACGCTCCTGAGAGCCACCAATCTCTTCTCTGTGTCTATGAGTTCAGTTCTTTAGATTCCACGTAGAAGTGAGAACATATAACATTTGTCTTTCTCTGACTTAACTTCATTTAACTTAATACCCTCAAGTCTCATCCATGCTGTTGCAAATTGCAGGATTTCCTTCTTTTTTGGCTGAATAGTATTCCATGATATATCTCTATATAAGTATATATATCAATACACAAACACATGCATAAATATGTATGTACATTTATATGCATATATATAATACATTTATGTATATATATAGTGTGTGTATAGAGAGACATGAGATATATATATACGTGTGTATATATATATATATTATACCACATTTTCTTTATCCATTCATCCATTGAGGAACACATAGGTTGTTTCCATGTCTTGGCTGTTATAACAGCCAATGCTGCAATGACGGGGGTGCAGGTATCTCTCAAGGTAGTATTTTCATTTTCTTTGAATATATAATCAGAGGTGGAATTGCAGGATCTTAAGATAGTTCTATTTTTTAATTTTTGAAGAACCCCCATACCGTCTTCCACAGTGACTGTACCAATTTACATTAACGTTCACTCTTGGGGACGCCTGGGTGGCTTCAGTTGGTTAAGCGTCCGACTTCATCTCAGGTCATGATCTCAGTCTGAGTTTGAGCCCTGCATCTGGCTCTGTGCTGACAGCTCAGAGCCTGGACCCTGCTTCAGATTCTGTGTCTACCTTTCTCTCTGCCCACCCTCCCCCAGCTCACACTCTATCTCTCTCTCAGAAATAAGTAAACATTAAAAACAATTTTAAAAAAAACCTTCATTCTTGAAGGCTCAGTGTTGTTGAAACTGTAAGAGATAATATAAATGGAAACACCGATTTAATGGAAAGAAAACCACTTTGCACCTCTTTACATGGTTTCCTCTGGAGTTTTATGTGAATATATCTCACAGCTCTCACTTTTATTTATTTATTTATTTATTTATTTTTAAGTAGTTTATTGTCAAATTAGTTTCCATACAACACCCAGTGCTCTTCCCCGTAAGTGCCCTCCTCCATCACAACCACCTCTTTTCCCCCCTCCCACTTCAACCCTCAGTTAGTTTTCAGTATTCAATAGTCTCGCAAGTTTTGCGTCCCTCTCTCTCCCCAACTCTCTTTCCCTCTTCCCCTCCCCCTGGTTCTCCATTAGGTTTCTTCTGTTCTCCTGTTAGACCTATGAGTGCAAACATATGGTATCTGTCCTTCTCCGCCTGACTTATTTCGCTTAGCATGACACCCTCAAGGTCCATCCACTTTCCTACAAATGGCCTGATTTCGTTCTTCCTCATTGCCATGTAATACTCCATTGTGTATATATACTACATCTTCTTGATTCATTCATCAGGTGATAGGCATTTAGGCTCTTTCCATGTTTTGGCTATTGTTGACATTGCTGCTATGAACATTGGGGTACATGTGCTCCTATGCATCAGCACTTCTGTATCCCTTGGGTAAATCCCTAGCAGTGCTATTGCTGGGTCATAAGGGAGTTCTATGGATAGTTTTTTGAGAAACCTCCACACTGTTTTCCAGAGCAGCTGCACCAGTTTCCATTCCCACTAACAGTGTAGGAGAGTGCCGGTCTCTCCACACCCTCGCCAGCGTCTCTTGATTTGTTCATTTTAGCCACTCTGACTGGCATGAGGGGGTATCTAAGTGTGGTTTTGATTTGTATTTTCCTGACGGTGAGTGACACTGAGCATTGTTTCATGTGTCTGTTGGCCATCTGGATGTCCTCTTTGGAGAAGTGTCAGTTCATGTCCTCTGCCCATTTCTTCACTGGATTATTTGTTTTCTGGGTGTGGAGTTTGAGTTCCTTGTAGATTTTGGATACTAGCCCTTTATCCGATATGTCATTTGCAACTATCTTTCCCCATTCTGTCGGTTGTCTATTAGTTTTCTTGATTGTTTTCTTTGCACAGAAGCTTTTTATCTTGATGAGGTCCCAACAGTTCATTTTGGCTCTTGATTCCCTTGCCTTTGGGGATGTGTCGAGTAGGAAATTGCTGCAGTTGAGGTCAAGGAGGCTATTTCCTGCTTTCTCCTCTGAGGTTTTGATGGTTTCCTGTCTCACATTCAGGTCCTTCAGCCATTTTGAGTTTAATATTGTGTATGGTGTAAGAGAGTGGTCTAGTTTCATTCTTCTGCATGTCGCTGTCCAGTTGTCTCAGCACCACCTGCTAAAGAGGCACTCTTTTTTCCATTGGATACTCTTTTCTGCTTCGTCAAAAATTAATTGGCCATACATTTGTGGACCCAGTTCTGGGTTCTCTATTCTATTCCATTGGTCTGTGTGTCTGTTTTTGTGCCAATACCATCCTGTCTTGATGATGACAGCTTTGTAGTAGAAGCTAAAGTCTGGGATTGTGATGCCTCCCGTTTTGGTTTCCTTCTTCAATATTACTTTGGCTATTCGGGGTCTTTTGTGGTTCCATACAAATTTGAGGATAGTTTGTTCTAGCTTTGAGAAGAATGTTGGTGCAATTTTGATGGGGATTGTATTGAATGTGTAGATTGCTTTCGGTAGTAATGACGCTTTCACAATGTTTATTCTTCCGATCCATGAACAGGGAATGTTTTTCCATTTCTTGGTGTCTTCTTAAATCTCTTTCATAAGTTTTCTATAGTTTTCATCATATAGGTCTTTTACATCCTTGGTTAGGTTTACTCCTAGGTTTTTGATGGTTTTTCGTGCAATCGTGAATGGGATCAGTTTCTTGATTTCTCTTTTGGCTGCTTCATTATTGGTGTATAGGAATGCAACTGATTTCTGTACATTGATTTTGTACCCTGCAACTTTACTGAATTCATTGATCAGTTCTAGAAGGCTTCTGGTGGAGTCAATTGGGTTTTCCATGTAGAGTATCATGTCATCTGCGAAAAGTGAAAGTTTGACTTCTTCTATGCCAATTCTGATGTCTTTTATTTCCTTTTGTTGTCTGATTGCTGATGCTAGGACTTCCGGCCCTATGTTAAACAACAGTGGTGAGAGTGGACACCCCTGTCGTGTTCCTGATCTGAGGGGGAAAGCTCTCAGTTTTTCCCCATTGAGGATGATATTAGCTGTGGGCTTTTCATAAACTGCTTTTATAATGTTTAGGTAAGTTCCTTCTATTCCAACTTTCTCAAGGGTTTTTATTAAGAAAGGGTGCTGTATTTTGTCAAATGCTTTTTCTACATCTATCGACAGGATCATATGGTTTTTATCCTTTCTTTTGTTAATGTGATGGATCACATTAATGGATTTACAAATATTGAACCAGCCCTGTAACCCAGGAATGAATCCCACTTGATCATGATGGATAATTCTTTTTATATGCTGTTAAGTTCGATTTGCTAGTATCTTGTTGAGTATTTTTGCATCTGTATTCATTAAGGATATTGGCCTGTAGTTCTCTTTTTTTGCTGGGTCTCTGTCTGGTTTGGGTATCAAGGTGATGCTGGCTTCGTAGAATGAGTTTGGGAGTTTTTCTTCTATTTCTATTTATTGGAATAGTTTGAGAAGAATGGGTATTAGCTCTGCTTTAAATGTCTGGTAGAATTCCCCTGGGAAGCCACCTAGCCCTGGGCTTTTATTCGTTGGGAGATTCTTGATAACAGATTCGATTTCTTCACTGGTTATCAGTCTATTCATGCTTTCTATCTCTTCCCGTTTGAATTTTGGCAGTGCATGTGCATTTAGGAATTTGTCCATTTCTTCTGTGTTGTCCAGTTTGTTGGCATGTAATTTTTCATAATAATCTCTGATGATTGCTTGTATTTCTAAGGATTAGTTGTGATAGATCCTTTTTCATTCATGATTTTGTCTATCTGGGTGCTCTCTTTTTTTTTTCTGAGGAGCCTGGCTAGAGGTTTATCAATTTTGTTCATTTTTTCAAAGAACCAATCCTTGTGTCATTGATCTGCTCGATTGTTTTTTTGGATTCTATATTATTTATTTCTGCCCTGATCTTTGTTATTTCTTTCCTTCTGCTGCGTTTGGGGTGCTCTTGCTGCTTCCCTTCTAGTTCCAGTAGGTACTCCGTTAGATTTTGTGCTTTTTCTAGTTTGTTGAAATTGGCCTGGATTGCAATATACTTTCCTCTTAGGACTGCCTTTGCTGCGTCCCAGAGATTTTGGATTGTTCACAAGTCTCACTTAATGATGATAAAAATTTCCCAATCTTTACACAAGATAAGACTTTGATTTTGTTCACAATTTTAGCTTTACTTTGTTTACTTGTATTTTATTTATTTTATTTTTTAATACTTACTTCATTTTTGAGAGAGAGACAGACAGAAGACAAGTGGGGCAGGGTCAGAGAGAAGGGAGACATAGGATCTGAAGCAGGCTCCAGGCTCCAAGCTGTCAGCACAGAGCCTGATGTGGGGCTCAAACTCACAGACCGCAAGATTGGCACTTGAGCCTAAGTCGTCGGTGCTCAATGATTGAGCCACTCAGGTGCCCCTCTATATACTCATATTTTATAGAAGTAATTTAAATGTTCATACTTCTCAAAATATATTTTATTTCATATTTTATATCTATTTATATATTTTCTTTTATATATATTTCTTTTTACCATGCTCCAAGGTGTGCTTTATTTTCCTTAATCTTACAAATAACTTTCTGTAAGAGCCCAGAGCAAACTGGAGGATTGACAGTAGGCGCGGGGGTCCCCAGAGAGCCCCCCAGGCTGGTTCATCTGCTCCGGGCGTGGGCTCACAGCCAGCTTGTCGCTCATGTCCACCTTGCAGGTGGCTCTTCTCCAAGTCGGGATTGAGGTCCTGAGTCACGGTGGCAGGGGTGGGGAGCCTCCAGGTTCTTGGGAACTTTCACTCCGCCGCTCTGGTGTTCTCCCGCACCCCTTTTCTCTCCAGCTTGGCCTTAGGGAAGTCTGCAGGCTTGTCGGCCATTTTCTTAAACCACCTTGGAGTTCCACTCTGAGCCTCATGCCTGGTGCTCCCACTCGCCTTTCTCCAGCCAGAGACCTAGAGAGAGAATTATTTTTCAGGTTTATTTATTTTCAGAGAGAGAGAGAGGGGGGACACAAGCAGGGGAGTGGCAGAGAGACAGGGAGAGAGAATCCCAAGCAGGCTCCACGCTGTCAGCACAGACCCCACTGTGGGGCTTGATCTCTGGAATCATGAGATCATGACCTGAGCCAAAATTCAGAGTCATTCACTTAACCTACAGAGCCACCCTGGAGCCCCTAGATAGATAACATTTGAAATAACTCTGAAGCCTCCCTAACTTTTCCAGTGACAGGGCTTATGTAACATTGGTCTGACTTCTTGACAATTCAGGATTTCATGGAAGCAATTGCTTTGAGGTTCCGTGAACCAAGCAGGATTTTCCCACAATAAACGTGAGTCTCTCCCAACTAGTTTCTCTCAGAACTGGGACAGCAACATTCTTCTATCTTCACTTACAGTAAATGTGGAATAACTAAATAAGTGTACATTCTCCGTGTTGTTAACTAAAATCTTCAGAGATTCAGGACTGCTGTTGGTGGTGGTGACAAATTGCCACGGAGCAAAACTAGGTAAGAAAAAATGTCCCGTATGCAGTATTTTCTTCCCAGTTCTTTTTTTGAAAGGTAAAGTGAAAGGGAAAACGACCAATATCAAAGGCCAGTCTTTCTGGTTTCAGATAGGTATGTATTTTTTTTTTCTCCCAGGCTTCTCCTCCCGGACATTTGGCGCATTTATAGTGGCATTTTTAATCTGTCCGAGATAACAACAGAAACTCCTTTCTCACGAATAAAGGAGATTATTATCCACCAAAATTACAAAGTCTCGGAAGGTGGTGATGATATTGCCTTAATAAAACTTGAGGCTCCTTTGAATTATACAGGTACGTGGCATATTCGAGGAGACACTAGATGGCTGAGTTCAGGGGTCTAAATTTTCTCATCAGTTTGAAGAAGAGGGCAGAATGCAGACAGATTGTCTTTATTTCCTGGTTGGTGGAGTTGGAGGAAAGGTGAGGATTGCCAAGGGAGGTAGCATCTGTGATCTGGATAAATACCTTCTATGTAAGGGTCAAGACATAGTAGTTGGTTTCTTCAGGTAGGAATACAACCACCGATACATTATTGGAAAAATGCACATAGGAAATGGTCATGTGGGAAGCCTGGCTCGCTTTGACCAAAGTAGCGGAGCTTTTATTGCCTGGGGCACATTAGGAATACGGGAAGGCAAACGGGGCCAGATCCTAGTCCCCAGGTCGAACGTGGGTAGAGAGGCTGATGCAGAAGGAGGTTCTGGGAAGCCGGGAGTGTGGTGGTTGGAGGTGTGGCCTTTGGAGGAACTATGCTCCATGGCCGGTGAATGCCCGCTGAGCCCACTAACCATCCTGAGACCTCGGGCAACTTGCTCTTACCTCTTTGCACCTTGAATTTCCTCCTTTGTAAAATAAGCATGATGATAACTCATTCGTTTGTTATAAAAATTGTCAGCTAATAAGTTAAAGCACTTCAACAGCCCTTAAAATAGTGCTTGGAGATACTCTGTTATTACTCTTCCAAGTATCGCACAGGATAAAACACAAGAACTTCTAATGCTTTTGACAGAAACTTGTGTTCTGAGGTTTAAGATTTAATCCAGAAAATTTGACACCAAACATGTCATGTGAAAATGACTCCGGAGATGAGAAATTTTCTCGAGTCATTGACTTAGCAATTGAGCAGAAAGCAAAAGGGCCATTGTCCTTGGTGCTGCTCTATTGAAAGAGAACCCAGGAAAAGAAATGTATGTATTTTCAAAGTCAATAACCATACCTTTATTTTACCAAACTCTACTTTGAAAATTACCTTTCAGAATTCCAAAAACCAGTATGCCTACCTTCCAAAGATGATAAAAATATAATTTATACTAACTGTTGGGTAACTGGATGGGGCTTCGCGGAAGAAAAAGGTACGGCATGACATTTTAAATGTTGTTCTTAAAAGAGGTCTTATATTGTCTCAAATATTTACTCTGTGATTTTTGAGAAGATGTATTTCTATTTGGGTCTGGAAAAATGTATAAAGTAACCTTTTAAGCATCTTGTTTTATAATAAAGGTCACTTGTGTGACTTCTCATAAAGGGCTGGTCCCATATAGGGCTAGCGAGAACATTCAAGGCCATCCTGTCCTCAGTGTTAATAGTGTTCCCGCCTCTCTGTGCCACTGTCCTGCCTTGACATTCAGGACCAGGAACATAGGCAGGCCAACCATCTCTCTCTCTGGCAGGCTCTTAATCTTTCATTCATTCATTCATTCATTCATTCATTCATTCATTTTAATACATCCTTCTTGCAAGCTGATGTACCCTATGAGTCACTTCTAGAAAGGTGCTTTAAAATTTTTTTAATGTTTTTATTTATTTGTGAGAGACAGAGAGAGACAGCGTGAGCAGGGGAGGGTCAGAGAGAGAGGGAGATACAGAATCTGAAGCAGGCTCCAGACTCTGAGCCAGCGTTCAGCACAGAGCCCGACGCGGGGCTTGAACCCATGAACTGTGAGATCATGACCTGAGCCGAAGTCAGATGCTTACCCAACTGAGCCACCCAGGTGCCCCTGGAATGGTGCTTTTAAATCCTTAAAGAAAACACACAGAAGTACAAAAGACCACAATGAAATTGGAGATGAGTTATCAAAATACATTTAAGCGGATGTGCTGTAATAATACATGTTTCTTTTTTAATATATGAAATAGCAAGTTGTTCGGGTACTTGCTGTAATTTTGAAATTGTGATGAGCACCAATGATATTTGCTGTTATCTGCCACAGCTGTAATGTGCAAATATCATGACCATGACACAAAAATATCTGTGCTTTCTATTGATGGCAAGGTTGCAGATACTGCTAATACTCCCTTGTTTGGGGCTTGACTTCCTAATTGCAAGGAGTTAGACTGCAGTTGGAGATTGGTGAAAGTAAAGATGTATTTTCCAATCCAAGGTTATAGAACAAGTGAATTCTTTCTGCCGACCCCAGTTTCAGAACCCCTGCTCATGGGTGGTTGGTGTATTTCAAATGGCCTTGAATTTTCCAGGAAACATACTATTCTCCCTTTCCAAAACTATGTTCCTACACGTAATATTTGCATCATTTTTCACATGTTTAAGCTTGGCATGCTCTTTCCTTCTTTTCTGACTTCCTCCTTTTCTGGACAAATTCAAATTCTTCAAGTTTTTAACGAGTACTTTAAGACAGGAAGAAATTTTAAAAGTAACCTTAACTAAACAAGGAAGGTTCCGTCTAAATGTTCAAGGGGAACCTGGACAGTGGTGAAAATTTATTTATTTGTCAATAAATTGTTCTTCATGGAAGATATTTGCCTTAACTCAAAGAGCAATATGCTCCTCTGTAGCCAGTGGTCTGGTGGGTTTTTCCCCCTTGAAATTGTGTATTTTAAAATGATCATGTTGGTAGCTACTTTTTTGCATGGACCTCAAATATACTGTAGTATAGAGGTGGAACTTAAGGAAAGGTATTAAGCAGGCTGTGTTGTAGCTTATGGGCAAGTAATAAATTGTATCATTTCTATTGAATGTATCATAGATAAACTGCTATATAACAATTGCCACTTCAGATAGCTGTGAAATTAGGTGATTAACTAGTTGTTACTTAACCTTCTAATTGCTGTATAAGTCTAATTACATGAAATAGAAGTTGGGGTTTTGATTTTTTACTTTGCTTTTCTGTTTGGAGTGTCATTGTAACTATTGTATTGTAAAGGATGGAAAATAAATGCATATGTTAAAAAAATAAATTGGGATGCATGCTAATGTTCATCCTCTCTTTGACAAATTTAGACTCTAACCATCCACGATAAATCTTTGATTCAACGGATGAATAATTGATCTTTGTGTTTGACCTGCATCTTTTTTTGTGCTTATGTTATTTAATCCATTGTAATTTTTCAAGTTTATTGGTATATAAAACCCGCTGTGCTGTTAGACTCTTCTCTCTGCACCTAGTCTATCAACCCAGTTGTATTCAGTGTGATTTTTTTGCACTGTTCTTTAAAATTTTAAGTATGTAGCATGTATATTTGAAACTATGTGATTCTTATTTTAATTGATTCATTTAATTCAATCATGATTAAATTAATTGTATTAATCTCCTAAAAAATAAAATAAAATGATCATGTTGAATATATAAAACAAAAACCAAGAGGTAAGAACTTTCAACTTTTGGGTTGGAAGTCATAAGAGGGATTTTCTGAGAGACGTCCATCGAGATGAGAAGATGGCAGGGGACATGGAAAGGCTGTCATAACATGGCACGTCAAAGGCCAAAACATGGTGTGGGCGTGCTCTCTGTTTTCTCAATTTTCCTTCTCTTTTACTCTCTCTCTCTTTGTGTGATTAATGCTACTTTCTCATTCTTACTATTTTTAATCTAAAGAGATCACCTTAATGAAAAGTTCATTATTCTGATTTGCTTTAAGACTGTAGTATTTTTTATATGTATCTTATTTCTTCCTTATGAAGTTATATATCGGTTGCCTCCTAGGGAAAATCCAAAATACCCTGCAAAAGGCGAATATTCCTTTGGTATCAAGCGAAGAATGCCAGAAAAAATATAGACATTATGAAATAACCAAACAGATGATCTGTGCTGGCCATAAAGAAGGAGGCAAAGATGCCTGTAAGGTAACACATTTGATTGTGCAAAGAACACACAGTGTGAAAATTAGCTTCAAAGTATGGTTTTCATAGGATGTTTCATTATATTTTTCTTTAAAAATTCAGAGTCAAATAATCTGGCAATTTCATAAGTAACCCTTAATAAATACATATAATTTTTATTATAATATGTATATTATAATTTATGCAGAACACACTTTGTTCAAGAGAGCACAATTGTACATATAACAATTGTACTAAAATACAGAGCATTAGATTTATTTGACACTGAGGTTTTGACATCAACATTTCCTTGTTGGAATAAACAGGAAATGCAACTGTACATTACTGAATTAAATTATTTAATTTAATTAAATAGCCAATGAGGCTGAATTGTTGGTTTAATTCAACAGCCAATGAGGAACATAAAACAAAAGAATAAGAAACTGCATGTGTGTAGTGTAGGCAGTGACTACAGAATCTTAAAGGCACGCCTGTCATACTTTCTATTTTATTTTTCCACTGACTGTGACACAGGGAGATTCAGGCGGTCCCTTAGTTTGTAAACACAGTGGAATGTGGCATTTGGTGGGCGTCACCAGTTGGGGTGAAGGTTGTGGCCGCAGAGAACAACCGGGTGTCTACACCAAAGTTGCCGAGTATGTGGACTGGATTTTAGAGAAAACACAGCTCAGTGATGGACACGCCAGCCTTGGATGAGGTCACCAGCGTGAAGAAGTTTACGAGAAGTGGGAAGAAATCCAGTTTGTAGCATTAGTCTTATAACCTAAATCCAATTCAAGCCCTGAGCCGTGGGGTCGCAAAATCATGGCGAGCGGTATCTACCTCGTGTCCTTGTCATGAGGGTAAAAAGCGACGATGCATACAGAGCTGCTGAGGACAGTGTGTTGCACAGGCCGGAGTTGAACATTCTGTAATAATGCTGATTAACGGGAGATAACAATTGAACATTTCCACAATTATTTGTCGTGCAATAAAATGGCAAAAGAATGTGATTTTAAGTGTTTTCTTCTGATTGTGAAGCAGAAGGGAAGGTAAGTGACTCCAGATTCTAGCACAGATGGAGCTGGAATCACTTTTATCTGACTTCCGCCTCTGGATCACACTATGTCTTAGAGACAGTAGTTTCTTCTCTCTCCCTCACCTGCATGGTCATTAAAACCTACCACTGCCCGCCTCACTTGGGGCAAAATGCCAGTAAGCTTGTTTTGTTCTGCCAAGTGGGAGGGAAGAAACCTGTGTAAGATTCACTTTTCCAAGAACGAGATGGGTTTTCTGAACCTGGGAGAATAGTGTATTTTTTTTTAATGTTCCTTTACTTATTTTGAGAGAGATATAGAGAGAGTGAGGAGGGGAGGGGCAGAGAGAGTGGGAAACCCAAGCAGACTCCGGACCATCAGAGTTGAACCTGATGCAGGGCTCGAACTCTCGAACCATGAGATCATGAGTTCTGCACCTTTCCATGTGGGCCTCCCACCTTGTTACCTGGTACCACCACACAGCCCCAGGCTGAGTGCAGGAGAGGCTGGGAAAAATTCCATGTAAATCCATATGAAACCCAAATTCCAAACGTGCCAGTGGTTACAACTGGTACTAGGTAGTTGGATTTAATTCAGTGAAACTGACTTCAGACTTACAGAGAGTTGACCATTTACAAAACATTGTGTAAAACCAGTAGAAAAACAGAAAAGCAAAGTTTCTAAAAATATTTTTTCCTTCTGCACTGAAGGACGAACTAAGTCATAGAAAGGGCTAAAGATGGAAGTGCTGGCGCAAACCCACGATAGGGAAGTGTTTACTCCAGAAGTAAATATTCTAGATTTTCTAAAGTCTGGCTGGGTTTCATGAAACAATTAAAAACAAATACAACTTCTACTTGGGCACGCAATAGAGAGACTGGTCCTTGTTCCATGTGGGTGTCATTTTATCTTTAAAAGAAAAAAAAAGTGGCTTGTTACGAGAATCTTTTATCTCCGGCTTTTAGGATTAATTCTAACGGGCATTTGAACAGGACTTTGGAACGCTTGCTGCAAAACCACTGGTCAGGGAATGACCTCATTTGGACAAAACCGGGAGGAAAGTTTTGAACTGGGGACTTGCCCTGGGGCGTGAGTGATTCTGTTACAGGTGCCGATGATCTGAGATGCTGGTCCCGGAATGGTCCCTGTTCCTCACCAGGTTTTCCCAGAGGGGTGAGCAGAGGAACCCTTCACGTAGGAGGAGCCTCATGGGACTCTGAGAATGTGCAAGAGGCTCAGGAGGGGAGGGCTTGGGTGACTTCCACCTCCCCAGGAAGAGTGAGGAGGACACATAGGCCACTGGCCTTGCCGTCCAGGAGAGGGCAGCAGCAGCGCCCGGCCCGGAAGCCAGCACTGCTCTTCCCCGGGGACACCAGCCTTTGCACGCGGGGAACGCACAGCACAGGTACGCGCCTCATCCAAGGTCAGCCTCTGTCTCGTTCTCACAGAGGTGTGCAAAACCTCGAACTTGAGTTTAAGCCTTTTAACTACTGCCGACCCCTAGCTCCTCATCAGATTGTGGGCAGAGTTGAAGGAGGCTGTCTTTCATTCATATTGCATAGAAATGGGCATTCAGTAAATGTCTAATGAGTAAATGCAACTTTATTCTAAAGAGGAGGCGGTGGAGGCTTGAGGAGGTAAACAGATTAGTTCAAGGTCACTGGCAAGGACAGAGCCCGACAGAGTGTGGCATTCGAATGTCCCAGATTGTGTCTCTAGCCCCTCTCATGTTGCCGCATAAAAGGTGACAAGAGCAACTCTCTCTCTGTATGTATGTGTGTGTATATATATATATATAAAACCATCATTCGTTATTTTCATTATCCTCTAAAGCAGTGGCTCCCAACTGGAGACAACCTCTGCTCAGGGGACATTTGGCAATGTTTAGAGACATTTTTGGTTGTCACATCTGGGCAAGAGAGTGCTATGGACATCCGATGGATAGAAGCTAGAGATGTTGCTAACCATCCTAACAGGACACAGGACAGCCCCTCACGACAAAGAATTATCTGGTCCAAATATCAATAATGGCAAGGGCGAGAAACTCCCCTCGAAGGTCAGCATTGACACCTTATAATCAAAAGGGGATATTTCAAGGACAGCAGGAATGGGGCTGTTGGACAAGAGAGGCTGCACCCTCTTTGAAGGCAAATCCTGATGAGAGAGAGAGGAGCTCCAAGAGAAAGCTGACTGTGGCCATGACCGAGAAGAGGGGTCTCCACTCCAGCGCACCTGTGTGGTTTTCTTTGTCTCAGACAGGGATTTTAGGTCATCAATGCTTCTAAGTTCTGACTTGCACTTGGGTCTCTGCAGACTAAGTTCTAGATTATTCCTAAGATTTCGTCTAGTAATTCCGCATTTCCATTAGCCTTCAAAAGCATTTTATTTTACTGGGTTGGGGGAGGGGAACCTTTGCCTCTAAGATAAAAGTAGTTGACACTAAAATTCTAAACTGCGATGGCATTAGTTGAAAGAAGTCTTTAGAATACTTACTCTTAGTTTTAAACGAAGGTCTACCTAATCTCAGAGAATCGGAACAAATTAAGACTCTTATTCCACTTTTACTTGAATGGATAAAAATAGTTTGGAATTTTTATATTATTTCAAAAGCTTTAGAGAGTTCACTAACTAGCTAAACCAAACTTAGGAAGTTATTATTTGGTTTCCCAATGAAGTATTGCTCTCACTGGAGTCTTTCTGTTTCTCTGAATAGGGTTGGAAGGTTATCATTATGGTCTTTTCATTGAAGCTTTAGGATAGAGATGGGGTTTCATGGAGTGAACAATAAAGGGGTGTAAGGACCTTATATAACTTTACATATCGGCTTTCCATGAAAGCCTGCCTGGGCATAAATTTGCCCTTGTGTGTTTGAACTTCACAGAAAGCAGTGCATCATAAATATGCACTTTTTGTGTAATTGGAATGTACTTAATTTTAAGTGGGAAACTCGAGAAAGCAACTAAGGATTCTTTCTGCCAAGACAGGTCACCCAATCTTGGCAGTAGATGAAATAAAAATATCTGAAGAACTGCCTTCCTAATAGAATGCCACAACAGTCCTTAGCTCATTGCATAAAGACTTCCTCTGAGTCCAAATCTCTCTTAATTTTCTGCCCTATGGGACACATCGCTGTCTTCTCTCTTTTCAGAAAGTTTCCAATTAGTTTATATGGAGCTAAACTTCAAATCTACATCACTTCACTAATTATTCTCTCACTGTCGCCTTTAGTAAGTTCTCTTTTTCCATAGTTCCATTTCCATAAGAGTTTTGAATGTGGTGTCCAGTGTTCCTAATCTTAGGTCATCTCTCCTCACAGGCACTTGGCCACTGGGAACTTGGTCTTCCACACTTTCAGAAACGGTTCGGATAATAGCAACCTAGGTATAACAGCATAAAATGAGATTCTATCTGTCTCCAAATATTAAAAGGCTCAAAGTAAGCTGGTGGCATTTTCTAAGTTCAGAAGATCACACTCATATCACCACGTTGTCCCTGAACAAAGTACAATATTTCCTCTGATCCCAATAACTGAGAAGGATCTCGAATGGGGGACAAACTTGTAATTTTATTTCTCCTTCTATGTTCAGAATGTTTTTTTAATTATGACTGCATTTGTAAACCTAACATCGTACTTTGCTTTTCTATGAAAAATTAGAAGTCTTCTCTGAAACATAAAATGATCTCTCTCTAAAATTTATGTATTTATTTTTTGTTTTTGTTTTATTTTTGCAAAGAGCAAAAATTTATGTAAATCAAATATATTAAAAAGGGTTTTTGGGGGGCTCCTGGGTGACTCAGTCGCTTAAGCGTCTGACTTTGGTTCAGGTCACAATCTCACAGTTTGTGGGTTTGAGCCTCACATCAGGCTCTGTGCTGATGGCTCAGAACCTGGAGGCTCCTTCAGAGTCTGTGTTTCCCTCTCTCTCTGCCCCGCCCCCACTTGTGTTTTGTCTCTTGGTTTCTCAGAAATGAATAAAGGTTAAAAAAATATTTTTTAAGGGTTAAAAATTTTTTTAAATTTCTTTTAGGTTTTCAGGAGACCACATAGAAATCCTGAGGCCATTGTCTAGTATTATAAATGAGGTACCTGAAGCTTAGAGACATAAAGCAACTTGGCCAAGGACCCACAGGGAGCTCAAGACCCTTGAGCTCCTTTCTGCTCAAGTTTCGTGACTAGTATGCTAATGAATAGTCCTAACAGAGGACATGCCTCATCCATGGCTTCTATAGAGGTTTGAGCTTTTTTTCTTCAAGGTCAATGGGAAGCACTTTACAAGTACAACCGGGTGAAACCCAGGAAAGTATTTCAAAAGCTTTCCTATGATCTGCAACAGGTCCTACACTAGGGGGCGCCTTCCAAGACAAAGAGAATTGACCTGTTATTTTCTGATTGCTTGCAAGAGCCAGACACCTGACTTCCCAGCTCTCCTTTTGTCTCTGAGCCCGGACCTCTAAAGAAAGACAGGGAAGTCCCACATTTCTCCCTTTTAAAAACAATTAAGTTAGACTTTCAGTGTTTGCAAGATGAACACAGAAGAGCTTGGCTTTTTGGCACTAATTGTATCAACATAACCTCGGAGGAGGCAACTTGATATAAAGGGAAACTGAATCTGGGAGCGGGGAGCACCTACCGTCCGCCCATTCCCTTCTCCCACCCCCGACAGGTGAGGTCCCCGCTGGTATATTTCGCATAGGTAAGTCCATCAGACCTTCCTTGTTTTTGTAGGCTGTGAGCCTCAGGCTAGGCTGGAATTAATGATTAACAGCTGATGTTTGAAAGTGTGGCCAGCTGTGGCTAGCAGGCATTCTAATGTGAGTGTCCAACTGCTAAGCCCCACAAATCCACGTTGTCTAGCAGTCTCTCTGGGGGTCATTTTAAAAAAATACAAAGTAAAATAAGAGAAAAAGATTTAATGTATTGCAAGAGGAAGCAACTCAACCAAGGTACATTTTTGATATCTCAAGATTTTGAGGGCTTTCACAGACATGCTGTAGGAAGAGACAATGTTGCATAACATCGGGAACCGGTAAGAGTAAATATTAAAGTTAAGTGAACATTTCCTGCACAAGCTCATTTAGAGGAGGATCAAGCCCATTTTGGAAGAAGAAAAACAGTCTTGTTAAGAATGTGGCAAACAAGCAAACAAAATGTTTTCAGGTACGATTTCAAAACTTCTTTAAGATTTCTATCCAGCAATTGTTCCTTGAAGTACTTTGTTCTACCACGGGGGTCTTAAAAAGTTTTACAACAGAGAATGATTGATTTATCAAAATTTGTCTGACATTTTAGAAGCTTTTATCCTTGACCAATTTGAGAGGAGATGCAGAATGAAAGAATAATTTAATCAGTAACAAGTATTTGACAAATTAGCAAGATTGTCAAGATCAATATTAAAAAAATAACAGGTCTTGATTTGTCCAACTGGTAGGGTGTTTTTCACAGGGCACAGTGAGCTCAATGCTTTGTGGGGGTAAGTACATTTTTAGGTGATGAAGACGGTCTATGAATATACTTGCAGCAGAATTTTTTAAATGGTAACTTCATAAGTAGAAAATCATTTAGAGCTCTTCAAAAGGTACAGAGAGAGACTTCAAAGATGGAAAGAAAGGAAACAAGTTGGAAGGGAAAACAAAAATGGAAAAATTGGGGGCACTTGGGGGCTCAGTCAGTTAAGCGTCTGACTTCGGCTCAGGTCAGGATCTCGCGATTTGTGAGTGTGAGCCCGTGTTGGGCTCTGTGCTGACAGTTCAGAGCCTGGAGCTTGCTTCAGATTCTGTGTCTCCCTCTCTCTCTGCCCCTCTGCCTCTCATGCTCTGTCTCTCAATAATAAATAAAAACATTAAAAATTTTGAGAAAAAAATGGAAAAGTTGAAGTTGGGGAGGTCTCAGATGACAATGAGAAGTATCTGGCTAATGGGGAGCTGGCGGCAGCAGGGAAGCAGAGATGAGGGGACACCCCCTGTCCATTCTGGGCTTTTCCGAGCTAGGAAAGTGTTGAACTCTGCACACAACCATGTCCTAGGGTTTGGGGGAGGTAAAATTCAGCATTATAAAAAGAACCTGCAAGTACCATTGAATTAACTGCTTCTTTCTCTCCCTATTTCTTGTGAATCCTGATGTCAGTAAACTGATTATAAATTCACGTTTTATGTTCTAAATACATACACATTTTTCTTTTTGTAGGATGATTTTATTATATCAAATGGTACATTTCATTTTATTTGCCTCAGTTTCCGGTGGTAAGTAGAGCTTAATCTTAGATAAGAATTGGAAACCGCTTGATTTCCTGCTTTCAAGACTGGAAAACCGAAGGGTTTAAGCCCCGTCCTTAAGGGCAGTCCCATGCCATCTACTCCACGGAGGGACATTAAATCATTTTATTTTTCACTTAAGGCTCCAGGGGTTTTCAAAGCAGGGAACACAACTGAAGAACAGGCATTGTTCAGAATAGTAGCAATCTGTGTCCATATATATAGTCATATCCAAATCTGTATCTCTATTTATATCCAAACCTACATCCCTCAGTACAAGTCTGGTGGTAATTATTACTCTCTTTGCATCAAGTGGCGGGATTTCTGTGGACAAGGGGAACATTTCCAGGTGCAAATAGACTCTTCATTAATGGGGGGTTGCCTCACAGCCCCCACAAAGCCACGCGGAGCTTGGGGAGAAGAGGCACGTTTCTGTTAACCTCCAGGTCATTCTTGAAGCTGTCAATTTTGGAGAAAATTATGCTGTAGGCAGAGGTTATAGTTGGGTAATTTAGAAGGTTTATGTGCTGAGTGTTTTGAGCACAGGCTGTGGAAAGGATCCTTGACTCTGTTTTTCCTCAGAGATCTCTTTGGACTGTATTCTCAGAATATTGTTTTAAAGGAATAAAGTAAAAATACAAAGGATTACCGAGAAAATCAATTATATTGAAGTATAGTTAGTTAAAATGTGAAAAAAAAACCCAGATATAAAAATAGATGCACTTCTTACTGATACACGATGTAACGAGATTTAGTGGTGGGTCTAAAACTGCACGGTAATAATTACCACCAAGCTGGTGATGAGTGGGAATGCTATTTGAAGGTTTCTGCAGCTGTCTGTGTTTTCTTTTGTAAATCGGTAATGTTATTATGACAAAGCAGTTACTATGAACACTGTGGTTTGTTACGTTAATAATGGAAGGCTATGTCACATTTTAGGTAGAGGTTAGTGCAAATACAGTTGGAATTTTCCCCATCCAAGGTCATGGACTGTCTAAATCCTAGAGCCTCTAGTGAGAGTTTTCGCTGCTCTGTGCCTACATACCTTCCCACATGTTTATTGGTATGTCGTTTGAGGTATAATTTATCATTTCCAAAGTATTTCATTTTTACTATATGCGTACATATATGTTTATATATAGTAAGCATATGTTACATGTGTTATATATATACACATATGTATATATGAAAGATATTAAGAAGGGTTCTTAATGGGAATATACTAAGGTTAAAAACTACAACCTTTTATTCAGTGACTGAGTCATGATGACCCGAAGAGCCATAATCCGGAACATTGGCTATCTCTTTCTAGAAACAGAAAAAAAAATTAGTCTTATCCAATTTAGCTTTTAAAAAATATGTATGTATGGTTTCAGCCAGAATGGGATTCAGTTATTTTTCTGAAACTCTTCAGTTCCTATTACTAAACTGGCCCATTTTAAATGTGAGGTGATACAGTGTATCACAGCCAGGGCCATCGAACACTATTGAAAAATGATCACTCTGGATCCTTGGTTTTGTCTAAACAAGGAATTTTGACAAACAGAAGCAGCAGGGAAACAGAAAGAAGGCAGCCCATCCCAGACTTGGCTGCAGCCCTAAGGGACATCTTTTGCCAGTAAAGCTCTGAGAAATTATTCAGTTACCTGCTAAGCACCCACGTCTCCAAGACAATC
Source organism: Helogale parvula (assembly GCA_004023845.1). Taxonomy (NCBI): domain Eukaryota; kingdom Metazoa; phylum Chordata; class Mammalia; order Carnivora; family Herpestidae; genus Helogale; species Helogale parvula. Next base: position 79,988 of record PJEM01005435.1, read on the forward strand.
AGTCATAAGCACAATTCCATTGAGGCACATGTGCCATTTTGTGATTTCCTTTCCTGTCTGATGCTGCTAAGCCAATAAAATGACATAAAAGTGTTGATTGCTCTGATTTCCAAGTTCAGGCGTGTTTCCTGTTATGTAGACCTACTTCTCTTGCCTTTGTAAGATTATTATCTAATTCGATATGTGCAACTAAAACCCCAAATAACTCATGCCGTGTATTACCTCACAGAATGTGTCACTAAGCTGTTCACAGATACTGGCTTTCAAGGAGGAGATGTCACTACCGTTGCCACGCCAAGCGCCAAGCACTGCCGGCTTGTCTGTACCCACCACCCGAGGTGTCTCCTCTTCACCTTCATGGCTGAGTCGTCATCTGAAGATCCTACCAGATGGTAAATGTTTTTGTTTCTGCACGGAGGAAGTAGCTTTTACAGGATTATTGCTTGCCAATAAGTATTCATCTTTCGTTTTGTAAGATGGAAGGTTAATGACGGGAAAACATGTCCTTCGATTGAAATACAGAAAAACTGAAATTGCAGAAAAAAAGATCACATCTAGGCAGATCAGGGAGAGGCAGACGCGCCTCGTGGTGTGGACTTCACGGCTTCTCTGTGGTCTAGATTTTAATGGTGCCCTCATTTCTCCTTACTGTTGTTATGCCTCTTAATTGTTTTGTTCCTTGCTTTTTGATTGATTATTGATAACTGATATTATTCACGTTGGTGCTTTTCCCTCACTTATTTTATTGGGAAATAAATATTTATAAATGTAGTTTGAAAGAACAGTGCTATGGTCCTGTCACCACCAAGACATTTGCCATTTGTGCTTATCTGTCATCTTTCTATCTACCTATCTGTTTAACCATTTGAAATAATTTGAAAGCATTATAACATTTCACCCCTAATTATTTCAACATATATTTTCCTGCATAAAGGAAAAAATTGTAACAAGAACCCCTTTATATTATCTGTTGTCTCCTGGGTATAACTTATGGCTATTAACCAGTATCTTCTCCAGATTCACAGCTGCATTTAGTGATTTTGTGTCTATAGTCATACTTTTAAAAGTTTTAGGACATTTGGGGGCACCTGGGTGGCTCACTTGGCTAAGTGTCCAACTCCTGATTTCGGCTCAGGTCATGATCTCATGCTTTCATGAGATTAAGTCCCACATTGAGCTCTGTGCTGACAGTATGGAGTCTGCTTGGGATTCTCTCTCTCTCTCTTTGTCCCTCCTCTGCTTCTGCTTTCTCTCCCTCTCTCAAAACAAGTAGATAAAAACATCTTAAAAATTTTGGGACATTCCATCCACCACTTTTGTTTCCATGTTGAACTTGAAAATTCAGTAATGAAGCTTTGCTAGAGACGTAAGTTGTGGACATGTTTGTGTATTACTGCTCCATTCATAGAGATTTACCTAGTATCCCGAACTTAAAAAATGGCTACTCTAGAATCTACAACAAGGGCTGGCAAACTTTTTCTTGACAAAGCAGTGATTAAATATTTTAGGAATTATGGATCCAGAAGCAAAGTCAAAGATACTATATAAGAACTTATAAAACTATTTAAAATGTAACCATTTAGAAATATAGACACAATTCTCAGCTGATGGGCCATACAAAAAACAGGCAGAGGGTGTCTGACCACCAGGCCATAGTCCACTCCTGTTTCCAGTTAGTAGGGAATAAATACCGTATGTGATCTCTTATGTGTAGGGATGGTAGAATGGGGAAAAAAAAAGCTGTACCAAGAAAATATTTGTTTTGGCATCAGATAGAGCAGTTTGCTTCTTTCTCTCTGATTTTCTGTGTGCTGACTTTTAAGGTCCATTATTTTAAAACGTAAGTTTTCGTGCAGGTTTACTTGTGTCCTGAAAGACAGTGTGACAGAGACATTGCCATGGGTGAATATGACAGGAGCAATTTCTGGATATTCTTTCAAGCAATGCCCACATCAAATAAGTGGTAAGATGTTGTATTGGAATTCTTAAACACTCGTTCCTATGATATATATAGTTATATCACTTATGGTTTTACGGCTGCAAAATGAAACCCTGCTATGTGGCCTTAGAGTCGCCTAATGAAGTTTTTTCACTGGAGAGTAAAAACTAGCACACATGCACGACCCATCCCCCCACGCCCAGCTTGAAGTCTTAGATGTAAGTCCATATTTTTGTAACGTTCATTTATTTTTGATACAGAGGGAGACAGAGCATGAGAAGGACAGGGGCAGAGAGAGAAGGAGACACAGAACCGGAAGCAGGCTCCAGGCTCCAAGCTGTCAGTGCGTAGCCTGATGCAGTGCTTGAACTCACAAGCTGTGAGATAATGACTTGAGCTGAAGTTGGATGCTTAACCAGCTGAGCCACCCAGGTGCCCCTATATATTACTTCAGGGCACCTGGATGGCTTTGTTGGTTAAGCGTCCAACTTCAGCTCAGGTCATTATCTCATGGTTTGTGTGTTCAAGCCCTATGTCAGGCTCTGTGCTGACAGCTCAGAGCCTGAAGCCTGCTTCAGATTCTGTGTCTCCCTTTCTTTTTCCCCCTCCTCCACTCATGCTCTGTTTTTTCTGTCTCAATAATAAGTAAACATGAAAAAAAAACATATTACTTCAAATCAAAGGAGCAGCTAGAAAGTTTGAGATGACACTTGTCTTGATAGTGAAAAGATCCTCAAATAGGTTAGCGGATCAGTCAGTCAGTGGCGTTAAGGAGACAAGGCAGGCCAGGGTGGAAATGAACACAGGAACTAACAAGCCTAATATTATTGCAATAGAAGAAGGGCATTTGCATTCTTTTTCTGCTTCCATGTGAGTGGAGAAGTTAAGCAGATGACGGTGAGAACTAAGGGCTTCTGGGAAAAAGTGGCTGCAAGAGTTGAAAGAGAAAGTCAGGAAGAACAGTTGGTGGCGTGGCGCGATTCCGGTGGGTCCTGGAGTCTGGAGGGCCGCCATGCTTCCTGCTTCTCTCTCCAGCTTGCCACAGGGACGTGTACGTGGGCCTGGACATGAAGGGCATGAACTATAACAGCTCGATTACCAGGGATGCTCAGGAGTGCCAAGAGAGATGCACAAACGACGTGCACTGTCACTTTTTCACGTACGCAACAAGGCAGTTTCCAAGCCCGGAGCATCGGTGAGTGAGCCGCAGGCTGAGCCCGAGGACAGTAAGCAGATCGTCATGTCATCCGACGGAAAACAAAATTCCTCCTCAACTTGATGCCAGAAGTTTTTTTCAGCCCCTAAACATTTCCAGAATAAGTATAGTGCCGATAGTTTTCTTCACAGAAAGTGCATTTAAGGACCAACTTCGATACGTTTCTTTTATGTTAAGGACTCTGTCTTTTTACTGACATTACTATATGTTTTTATATATTGGCAAATGTATTTATATACTGTGCTAAGTATATAAATAATATATATTTATATATAAAAATAAATATATAGACCTGCTTAACACATACATATTTAAAAATATATATTATAAGTGCATTAAGCAGATTTATTTTATAACAATATTATAACAGTGTTATATAATAGTATATTATAATTACATATTATACTTATATATTTATATATATAAATCTGTTTAATGCAGATATATGTTATATATATTTGTTATATGTATTTATATATTGTTACATATTATATATATCTCTCTCTCTGCTTAATGCATCTCCTAGCTAATTTAAAAAGGGATACATTTCTTAATTGGCCATTTTGAGGCAGTTACAGTTGCTCTGACTGTGTCGTTCCCGGCCTAAGGATTATAGAAGCAAAGGAAAACCTGCGCAGACCCCTCTAAGTCAGAGTTCCTTATCTAAGACAGTATAACTAAAGCCCATGTGAAGTGTTTTAAAATCTGCCCCATACCAGATTTTGAAATATTCCAGAGATAAGTGTGTGAAAATGTAGAAATGACCTGATCTCTAATGATGAATCTGTGTTTTCTTTTTTTAAAAAAGTGAGGGAAAAATATCACTAACTTTTATATTTAGAAATATCTGAGATGTTCTAGGGTTGTCTAGTAAACCACGCTGATCTAGAGCCCAACAGAAAAAGGAGAACTAAGTTTAAATGACAATGATTTGGATTCCCCTTTGGGTTTTTCCATTCCACTCTCCACATTCACAGGGAGGTGAGTGCAAAGCAAATCAAGCGTCCGAGACTTATTTCAAAAACAACAGTGATAAAACCAAATGCTCAGATTAAGAAGTAAGCCTTCACACTTTGTGTTTAGCTCAGCTCGGCCTACATCTTCTTAACATGTCTTATGTCGAGACCTAACATGACAGGGACAGCGAGCCAGGAAATGGAGGGTAGAGAAGGGCCTGAGAATTCATTACTTCCTACCTCCAATTCATCAGGCCATCATCTCTCCAAAGCTGTCATTTCAGTGATGAAAAATAGAATTGACAAGACTCAGAGGCGCTCCAGTCCTGGCGGAGGAAGGACTCAGGTCCCGCTGTCCCGCGTAGCTCGATGCTGTTCAGAGCAGTTCCTTAGCTGTCAGCCCAGGAAGTCTCTAAATTGGAATTTCTTATCATCTCAGGTTGTTTCCTACTGATACTTAGAAGAGTAAAACATTTTTCCATTTTTGTTTTTATTCAGTAACGTGTGTCTATTGAAGCATACCCACATGGGGACGCCGACCAGAATAACGAAGCTCAGGAAAGTGGTGTCTGGATTTTCACTGAAACCCTGTGCGCTTTCTAAGCTGGGTAACTGTTATTTTCTTACTGAGGGGGCGTGGCCATTACACATAGCAGGTGCTGGTGGTGTGCGTGACGGGCCTAACTTAGGACTCCCACGTGTGCTCCCTGATGAAATGGACCCAATGATCTTTTACCTTCTTCGTGCGAGGAATGTCATGATGTCCCATATAATTAGAGCTATATTTGAATTTAAAGTTTAAAATAATCCCTCTAGTTTTCCTAACCAAAAAAACATGAAAGATCTTGAGATTAAAAAAAACTGTAAAAATAATTGTTATTCAGATTTTATTTCTTTAGAGCAATTTTAGGTTCACTGCAAAATGGAGGGGAAAATAGGGAAGTCCCATATATCCCTGCCTGGGCACATGCAGAGATTGCCTCATTATCAACACCCCCCACCAGAGTGGTACGTGTGTTACTGTTGATTAACCCACATTGACACGTCATAATCACCCCAAAGCCCGTAATTTACATTCCGATTCACCCTCGATGTTGTGTATTCTGTGGGTTTGGACAAATGTATAATGACGTCCATCTATCATCACAATGTCACACAGAATTTGTACTGTCCTAAGAAACTCCTCTGTGCTTAGCCTATTCATCCCTCTTCACCTCACAACAAACTTTTTATAGGGAATTTACAGATACTATGACTGGGATTTTACTGCTAATATCGGTGAATTGATTTCTTAAACACGCTTTCTTCTGTCACCCAGCTTGTATTAGGGACATTTTCCCTAGGACGGCATTTGCAGACAGTAACATTGCCAGTGTCATGGCTCCAGATGCCTTTGTCTGTCGCCGCATCTGTACTCACCATCCTGGTTGTTTGTTTTTTACCTTTTTTTCTCGAGAGTGGCCAGAAGAATCTGAAAGGTAAGGAGTTAAGATGAAGATTAATGCTTTAAAACAGTGGATCAAAGTCCATCCTTTCAAAATTCTGAGCAGTTACACATTTAATCTAAATATTTGTATATGATGGACCAAAGTTGCCAGGAAGAATTCCTATCCCCTCTCTCTTTGCATTGCCCACCTGATGTCTGCAAATCTTAGGCTACCAAAGACTCTTGTTTTCTTCAGCTGAGGGAGGTCTCTGCCTGAAGCAAAGGGAGAGTCGTCTCTTTCTGAGTGGAATAAAGAAAATAAGGATGACCATTAAGACACAATTTGGTCCAATGCCCAGTTTGAGGTTGTTGAAGCTGGAGTAGAAAGGGCTGGGAATATCAGTGAAATGTCAAATCCAAAGTGAAGAGAAGTGGAAATGAAGGCCTATGTTAATGGAATTGGGGGGAATTGTGGAGGGAGGTTTGAGGATTGAGATGCAGTTTTCTTACCGATGGGTGTTCATACAGGAAACCGTACTAAAACATGGGAAATTTCTTTGATCATTAAAGGGATATCTGTTGGGATTGTTGTTCCTCATTAATAAGATTCACTAAAACAAACAAAAACAAAAAAAACACAACCCCATGTAAGTTGCCTTCAAAACCTGGATTCTCTATATTATCTGATTGAGAATTCTCAGAGCCCTTGGCATTTGCTTGACTCGGCTGCTCATGTGGGGAATGTGTCCGCCAGAGCAACCCAGCTGCGCTGAGAGTTCCTTGTTCATCAGCAAGCCTGGTTTTCCGTTGAGTGACTTTTGGAAGTACTAGGTCAGTCACATGAAAACATGTCTGTTACTTTCCTTTACTCAACAATATAATTTATTTGGTGCCTACTGTATACCAGGCACTGTTCTAAACACCAGAGCTACCGTTAGTGAACGCAATAGGTAAAAACCCTGCCCTACTTGGACCAGAGTGGAAGTGATAGGCAAGTAGTCAGGTTGGGGTATATTGTCCGATGTAGAGGCAATAAAACTTGTTGACTGGTTGTCTGCTGTGAAGGAAAGAGTCGTGAGAGCTTTGAGACTTTTGGCCCAAAGAATCGAAAAGATAAAAATACCCAAGACTGGGATGCAGATTTCATGAGGAGCAGATTTCAAGAGGGAAGAGATTCCTAGTGGACATCCAGAGAGAAATGTTGAACTTGGCAGCTGGAAAGAGAAATCTGGAACTAAGAAGAGAGGTTTATGTTCTGGATCTGTGTCTGGGTATCACTCGTATAGCACTGATAATTGAAGGGACTGAATGCAGTCAGAGAAGAAAGGAGCTTGGAAGATTGCATTATAAATGTCACCAATTAGAAAGATGCCTTTGTACTGTTGTGTTAATCACCACTCATTTTTTTTTTTTTTACTCCTTTTATTACGTTCCCAATCAGTACCTGTAAAAGGGGTAACACATCGGATCCTCAGTACAGGGTGAGAAAGGAACGTGAGTGCTATAAGCCAAGACTTGGCTTTTTTTTTTTAATGTTTTATTTATTTTTGAGAGAGACAGCATGAGCAGGGGAGAGTCAGAGAGAGAGGGAGACACAGAATCTGAAGCAGGCTCCAGGCTCTGAGCTAGCTGTCAGCACAGAGCTCCATGTGGGGCTCGAACCCACGAACCGTGAGATCATGACCTGAGCCAAGTTCGAACGCTTAACCAACTGAGCCACCCAGGCACCCCAAGACTTGGCTTTTTAAGTTTAAATTAATTAAAATTAAATAGAACTAAATATTCATTTCTTCGGCTGTATCAGCCACATTTCACATGCTCAATAGCCACATGTGACTAGGGGCTACTCAAGTGGGTGGCACGGACATGGACCATGTCCATCACTGCAGAAAATTCTAGTGGATAGCTCTCCTCTAGACTGTGATTTGGGGCTAATCAGGAAAAGTTATCTTGTTCCAAGAAAACGCTGCTTGTGTGGAGCCTGTGATGAATGTCACTTATCTCTGTCTGAGCCTAATGCACCTCTGGATAGCATATTTCTCCATAGCATGGAAATTATGGAATCTTTGAAGTAGGCGAGGAGTATTGAAAGAAAGGAGATAAGGAAGATGCTAGGAACACTGACAATAGAAACAGCTCAGAAAAGTTTTTGGAGGCAAGTGGTTTCGTGTTGAAGATCTGCCTACAACCTATGGATCCTGGGGTCTGACTCAGTGATATATGAAGAGTACTTGCAAAATGAGAAATTGTTCACTATTAAATACCAACATGAATTGACTTTTGTGTGTGCTATAAAAATGGTTCTTTTCTTTGATAGGTTTTACATAATGCATTTATGTCCACCCCCCCTTTTTTTTTACTGTTAGAAATCTTTGTCTGCTAAAAACATCTGAAAGTGGATTACCAAGTACACGCATTACAAAGAACAAAGCTCTCTCTGGCTTCAGTCTGCAAACCTGCAGGCACAGCGTCCCAGGTAAATAATGAAAACACTCTCTCCTGGTCAGGATCAGCGAACCTGAGGTTGACTAGCGGTAAGGTCTGGTGTCTCCTGATATGTGATTTCCTGCCTAGTGTTCTGTCATCCCTCATTTTACCACAACACTGATTTCTTGGGAGAAGAACTGGACATCGTTGATGTGAAAGGGCATGGAGCCTGCCAGAAAATGTGTACCAACTCCATCCGCTGCCAATTTTTTACCTATTCGCCATCTCCAGAATCTTGCAACGGAGGAAAGTAAGACATACAAAGAGTTACATGGATACTCCTGTCCCATCTCCTTGAGGGTGTGTTATGTTTATACTACTCTGTTTCCAACCTGCAGGGGTAAATGTTACTTAAAACTCTCCTCAAATGGATCTCCAATGAAAATACTTCACGGGAGAGGAGGCATCTCTGGATATACGTTAAGGTTATGTAAAATGGATAATGGTGAGTTTACTGTCACCTGAGAAAGTACATCTGGAGAAGTTCTTCTCTACCAAGTATATCATGGCTGTCAAAGTCAATAATAACCACAGAGGGGGGAAAAGTAGTATAATCATGAACTTAGATACAATTTTCTGTTATTTTTTCCTCCTGTCATCCAGGCTGACCATGTTTTAATGGTAAATATGGGGCCTCAACTAAACTATGTATTGCCTAATATTAAATTAGTATGTCTTTTAATTGGACACATGTATATAGCTGGTATTTTATGGTGAGACTCAGGCTCAGTCAACACTTTTATGTTTGATTCCTGCTATGAAGGCCAACTGTCTCTCGTATTATCCTTTAAAGTTGAGTATCGGTCAGGAATTTGGTTAATCAAATTATTTGTTTTCTGACCATTGGCCATTACTTGGTTTTTAGCTGAAACATAAATAACCACCATATGTTTGAAAAAATATGTATTTATTCAAGAAATGAAATAGCTCCTCTCCAGGGGCCTTCATTCTTTCAGATCCCCTACAAGTGTTCTGCATACTGATGAATATTGGCAAAAATTTACAGTAAAACTCTATTTATAACAATGAGTGTGACAAGGTATAAAGAAAATAAGATTGTTTAGATTAAAACAGGACCTATAATATGTATAAAGTGTAATAAAAATTACACTGAAAGTAAGATCTGCAGTGGCCGCTCCTAGGGGGTAATTTCTGAGCATAGTAGTGAGGGATGGTTTGTAGGCAAACAGAATGGTCTCCAGACAGAATCTCCAACAGGAAGGACCCTAGCACACTCCTCTCTCAGTTACCATAATAACCTATCATGACTTTAGTGCTTACTAATTTACATAAAACTACATGTTTTAGACTTTTCTTGCTTAATGTGCAATATTATAATATACTATGGATTTAGGATTCAACTGAGATTTAATGAACAAAATAGAAGTGGTGATTCTACTTTGTAACAGTTATAAAAATATTCTGTGCCGGAATTATTTCTCCACTGAGAAGGAGAGTCAGTCCTTCACTTCTGAGAACTTGTGTCGTAGCATGTACAGTATTGTGCCTGATCTAACATCCCAACTAGGAAACCATGCCTTCTTGGGGTGTAGAGGGACGTGGTGGCCCAAGCTCCTTTAAGAAGCCAGCGAATTAAGTTGTAGCTCATATATTCTCTGTTTTCCTTACAATACATTTATCGAAGAAGGAGCATTGTGATAATTCTGTTGTCTTAGTTCTGCTAAGCACGAGAGGGGACACTTGGCAGATGCTGCTGTCAGTGATGTTGATGTAGTTTCTAAAATGGGAACCATCACTTAATATCTTAAATTGCAGAATCCGTTCCCGACTCCTTTTATTACCTTCTTCTCTGATGAATGTATGGATTCTGGCGTGTGAAAGTATAGAATGTATCAGGTGGAGATTGATAGCTGAGGCAGAAAATACAAGATAAAGGAAAATAAAACCTTAAGACTTTTAGTGCACCTTCTGAAACTAGATAATTCGGCTTTCCTGCACTGTATAAGATGAAATCATACCCTAATGGGAAGGGATAGCTAACCGAGGTAACTATCACGTCTTATCCTGTCACTGGTCTTCAACATAACTTTCTAAAGATACAGAGGAATTGCTATCAAAATAATTGTTTCCTAACATAAAATCTAATGTTAAACACAGATATTTTCAGCATTTTGTTTGAACTGGGAGACAAAATAGACTGAACATCGAGACCTATCATTTATCCCTATTAAAGTCATTATTGAATTGTTTATAACATTTTTTAGTTACTCCATACCTATTAATTTTCCTAAACTTTGACTTCCCTTTCTTGCAAATTGTAAGGGCTTCCCTGTAATTCCAGAATCTAGTCAGAATTCTCAAAATGTTTCTCTGAAATGAACGTCACCTCATCCACTCTCAGGTGAGAACACTCTTCTCACAGGCACATCAAGCTTGCTCCTGCCTCCGCTTGCTACCAACCAGTGTTTCCCTCGAGACTTCTCTTTTTGGGGTGCCTGGGTGGCTCAGTCGGTTAAGCATCAGACTTCAGCTCAGGTCATGATCTCACAGTTTGTGGGTTCAAGCCCCGCGTCAGGCTCTGTGCTGACAGCTAGCTCAGAGCCTGGAGCCTGTCTTCAGATTCTGTGTCTCCCTCTCTCTCTGACCCTCCCCTGCTCATGCTGTCTCTCCCTGTCTCTCAAAGGTAAATCAAAAACATTTAAAAAAATTTTTTTTAAAAAGACTTCTCTTCTCCTGTCCTCTCCTCCTATTTGAAGTCTGCCCCAGGATTATACATCCATTTTCCTGTTGAGAAAAGACACACCTAAAGAGATTGTTTTACACCTACACAAAACCAGGGAACAGATCCTCCAGAACTTGGCTTTTGACCGGTGACCTTTGGTAACTGCACACTCCTCCTCCTTTAGCTAAGGACACGAAGCCTCCCCCATCCTCTGAGCCATGCTAGTGTAAGTGTGGTCTGGGTGTAGCATGCTGACATCACCAGTGAGCCTGCTAGAAAGAAGTTCAGCAACCCCCACTCCCTCAAACTGAATCAGAGTCAGCATTTTAAAAGATAACCAGGTGATCCATATGCACATTATGCATATGCAATGAGAAGCATTGCTTCAGAATACGGGTGTCCTGGAACACCTCATTCCAATTCCATCTAGGTGACTGGGGCAGGTTTGGCCAAGGCTCCCATTGGGAGGGTGGGTTTTCATGTTCAGCGTCCCAGGAAGTAGAAGCAGAAAGGACTATCCTGTCCAGGGAAGCTAAGACAGAAGGAAACCAAGGGGGTAAGTGTGAATCAGAGTGCTCGAGAGGTATCAAGGGTTGAACCAAGAGAACTCCAAGCTGTCAACAAAGCCATAAAGTTGAAGCAGCTCACAAACAGAAGAGCAGCACATGCGCGGATGGTGCCCGGCTGGAGCAGGAGACCCTGGGACCAATGGTCGGCCTGAGTAGAAGCAGGTAGAGTGGAATTAGACAAAAGCTGTAAACTGAGAGGAGGGTGCTCGGTTTTCTTTCTAATAGCATTTGTCAAACTTCAGCAGGGATGGTTGACATTCAGATTACTAGGCTCCACTGTCCAAGTTTCTGATCTACTGGGTCTGAGGGGAGCTCGGGAAGTTGCATTTCTAAGAATTCCCAGGTGATGCGATTGGTCCAAGGGCCTCACTTGACAAGGATTGCTTTAAGAGAACCTTCAGGGTTATCATAGGAGGGAGGAGAAGACGGCCAGGCAGTACTAGAGGAGACATTCTTTGAAGGGGTGCAATTAGAAGGTGACTTAGTCATGCAGTTTTCCCATGTTTGCTTTGTTTGCTGACTTGGTTATAAAATTTCTTCAAGTCAAGGTAATGATAAAATACTGAATTGAGGGAAAGTTTTCTTCTCTTTGTGCCTGAAGGAACATAACTGCTGATGGAAAAGGGAGATTTAGGAAGCTACTCATTGCAACGCTTCTGTTGTAGCGTGTACGACCAAAATCAAGCCCAGAATTGTTGGAGGAGAGGCGTCTGTTCATGGTGAGTGGCCGTGGCAGGTAACTTTGCATATCACATCACCCACCCGGAGACACCTGTGTGGAGGCTCCATCATTGGAAACCAGTGGATACTAACAGCTGCTCACTGTTTGATTGGGTCAGTACCATTACCGATTTTACTAGTTCCGCGGGGCTCACATAATACGTGATTAGCATTTTAGTAAATTCTTTAAAAATTATCCTATTTGCTAAATTAAATTTCTATAGTAAAAAAAAAAAAGAGGCAAGAAGGAAAAACACTTATGATCTACCAGCACCAGATTAGGTGCAAGAGTATGATGGCATTCTTCCGCTTTCCCATTTAAATACATCCACGTGCCCAGGGGTTCTTGTTATTTCCCGTCAGAACATGCCGTCTGTGCTTGTCTTGGGCATCAGGTCCAGAGCTAAACACAAGGAGAATTTCCCCTTCTCTAAATCTGTCATTCTCTCTCTCCTTCACCTCTTCCCTCCTCTCCTCTTCCCTGACCCCCTTCTCCTTTTTGCCTTCTTCCTCCTCCTCCTCCTCTCTTCTCTCCCCTTTCCCCGCACCCCACCACCATGTTTCCATGTTTCCAAATACAGTAGGAAGAGTTCATTATGCATCCTCAGACTGGATTCCCTGCTTGAATACTGGCCAAACCTAAAAGCTCTGTCAGGAGAGTATAGGTACTCCAGGCAATTTTAGTTGGCCAAACTTCCTCTTTGCACTTTGGTATTCTCTGAGTTTCCGGATATGGTTTTGTCTATTTGTTTTTATTTACACTCACGTTATAACTCAAAGATCTGTTTGAAGTCAATAGCCTCCTTCACCTTTTACCTTTTCCATATGGGAAAATGGAGTACAAGAAAATTCAAGTGAATTTCTCAGATTTGTAGCTCATCAGTGGCAGGGTTGAAACTAACGCCCAGAACTCTTCATAATCGGGAAGGAGACAAGGGGGGAAGAGGGGAGGAGGGGGAGGGGGGAAAGGAGGAGGAGGAGGAGGAGGAGAGAGAGAGAGTGAGTGTGAGAGAGAGAGAGAAGGAGGGCGAAAAGAGCATTCATTCATTTTTATGTAGTTAATATAGTAAATGCTCACCTAGGACCTTCTACAGGAGGAATATGTGAGTGAAAAATCTTAGCATGAAATCACTCTTTTCCACCAAAAGCCTACCACCAACAGAAAATATTAGTAATAGCTAGGTAAATAATAATATAGCTCAAGGGTTTGGGAATTATTTGGTAATGGAAATTTCTTTTCTTCTATTGTTTATTCCTTAGGATAGAGTCACCTAAAATCTTGCATGTCTATAGTGGCATTTTAAATCAATCAGAAATTAAAAATGACACATCTTTCTTTGGGGTTCAAGAAATAATCATTCATGATCAATATGAAACAGCAGAAAGTGGGTATGATATTGCCTTGTTGAAACTGGACACAGCAATGAATTACACAGGTATGTAGAATTTTAGATGGAAAGTTATCTCCAATGCTGACCTTGATGTAATGTTCGACACTGCAGATTCATGGGCTGACCCTCACAATTTCAAGGTGGTGTGATCATGAGAGAGGGACTGCTAAGCTAGTCTTTAGTCTGTTAAGGCTGGCACTATTCCCTGATCATTAAATCTTACTTTGGGGTGTGCACGAAGCGTCAAGTTTTGTCCAGGTTTCTTCAGAGTCACAGAATGACGTAACTCTGTAACACACTGGAGTATGAAGATGGTTTATATCCCCCTTTTAGGGACAAAAGGATTGCAGGTCAGAACGAGTAAGCAACTTCTACAGGGTCAGCAGACCTCCCAGCTGGACGGAGTTAGGAGGCAGGGCTATGCCTGACCTCTCCTTGTTCCCTTATCCCGGGATGCATGATGTATAATGCTGAACACAAGGAATGAAAATGAGTGACAATAAGGCAAAACCTGACTATAATAGAGAACACACTAAATAATGGAAAGTGAAAGAAGAGAGTCTCTCCTGGGAGAAAAGATATATTTTGTTTCTGGCGACTAAACTATGATTTTTAAAATTTAGATACTCAGAGACCCATCTGTCTACCCTCCAAAGGAGATCGGGGTGTAATATATACTGAGTGCTGGGTGACTGGATGGGGGTACAGAAAATTAGGAGGTAAGAAATGATGTTTCTCTGTGTGCTCCGTCCTAAAGATAAAAAACACAGTTTAGTCTTAACCTTTTCTGCTATATCAAGTCCTACGGCTAAAATGTGAGTAAATAATCACATCCTTCAACTCCAGAAAGCATTGCTGATGACGATGAAGAGACAAATTCACCCAAGTGAGGAGGATCCCATGTTTGTTTGACTGGAAATTTTAAATACGACAATCTCTTTTAATGACTAATTATTTTTCATGAAGTTTAGTGTGAAACCTAGCACTTTTCATTAAATGTCATAGCCTGTTATCCAATTATTTTCTCTGGGAAGTAATTCCAGCTACAGCCATACTTACTTTTGACGAAATGTTAACAAATAATATATTCTCTTTAACTCTGTAATTAGAAAAGGTCTATGAGGTAAACCTAATATTTTTTCTTTCTAGATTTTCATATAGGTATGATTTTGAGCACACACATTTATATTATGTACATGATCATTCCAGTCACAAACCAAAAATTTTTTCAGACAAAATACAAAATACTCTCCAGAAAGCTAATGTACCCTTGGTGACAACCGAAGAGTGCCAGACAAGCTACAGGGGACATAAAATAACCAATAAGATGCTCTGTGCGGGCTACAGAGAAGGAGGGAAGGATGCTTGTAAGGTAAGAGCGCTTTCAGTCATTGAGTGAATTCACACGAGAGCACTGAGTGCGTTTAAGAACCGGTCTTCCGCCCCAGAGCAGGGAGCCCTGGTCTATTTGTTTTACTTACACTGAAGTTTATAAAAGGGCCGAGAACAGAATTTTAGGTGAAATCACTCTGAGACACATGTATTTAAGATGAGAAGCATCTGAACCGATCTGTGCGCCTTTTCTTTTCTCGCCCTGTCGCAGGGAGACTCGGGGGGCCCCCTGTCCTGTAAACACAACGAGGTCTGGCACCTGGCGGGCATCACCAGCTGGGGAGAAGGCTGCGGCCAAAGGGAACGGCCCGGGGTTTACACCAACGTGGTGGAGTATGTGGACTGGATTCTGGAGAAAACGCAAGCAGTGTGAAAAGTCCCCAGATGCCGTCTGGCCCCCCGAAAGGCAAGCCAGATTCTTTCCGGGAGGAGGGTTTTGGTTTGACTGAAGCAGACAGGCCCCGAGCCACCATTTCCCTCCCCTATCAAGACAGTAGGCGCGGAGGGGCACTGGTATTTGTGAGAAACGTGCCAAAGGAAACAAACAGTCATTTTCAAAATTCCCATTGTATGATAGTCACAGTTTGTTTTCAGTGTCCAGTCTCTTGCCTTTTGATCACACCTTACTGAGCCAAAGAAATACTATACGGCGATATATTTTAAGATTAAAACATCGCCAGATATACCGGGAAAGAATCGATTTGTGTCACCAGAGGTTCCGACAGAACCAATAGCAACCACCATGAAAAGATTTGGTCAATGAGAAATGGGGGCTGGAGAAAATGGGAACAAAGACACCCGTCAACACGGAAGACTATGACTCTGCCTACATGAACGTCCTTCTTTTGTAAAAGAAGAACTCGGTAAGATTCAATGGCATGTTTTCAGAATAATTGGGAGTTTTTTTGTTATTTCAACTTTTAATATGTTTTTTTACTTAGTTTAGGTAGACACAAGCCATCAGTGAGCATGAATGTGGACTCTGGAATTTCTATATGGGAAAGGATTAAAGGCAATAGTTTACCTGGAAGTGGTAGCTTAGGGGAAGGATCTTTTTTTTATAATTTTTAAAAATGTTTCTTCATTTTTGAGAGACAGAGCACGAGTGGGGGAGGGGCAGAGAGAGGGAGAGACAGGGAATCCGAAGACAAGCTCCAGGGGACACGGGGCTAGAACTCAAGAACCATGAGATCATGACCTGAGCCAAAGTCAGTCACGCAACCCACTGAGTAACCCAGCCACCCCATCTTAGGGAAAGAATCTTAAAAGTTATACTTGCCTAGAAAATTCTAGGTGTGTAAATTGTATATTTGGTCATTGTGATTCTGGGTCAGGGAGGCCAATAGAGATGAGGAGAGCAAGCTGGAACTTTCCTAAAACAAGCTGCCACTGCGGGTGTAAGTTTACAAATCCGCATTTACAGATAACCAAGGGTCTGGACAGAATTCAGTACAAAATACATCCATGTTACAGGATAAAAACCAATTTGGGAGCAAGTGGATGGTTATCTTGGAACTCTCATCACCTTCAAAATAGCCCCCTGTGTACTAAGTATTTATTTGCTGGTGATTGTTTCTGATGTGGCTCAACAACTAGAATCTGCACGTTCTCCCCTGCCGTTTTCACCCTGTGTCAACAACTACACATCTCGTCCAAGACGAAAAATATTTACGGAGCTCACTGCATGACGAGGCCCCGGTGGTCAGCACACAGAAGCGTGTCCCTGCTTCACGGGCCCCAGGCTAGTTAGCATGGACAGTACAAATAAACCAATTACACGAGTATAAAACGACTTTTATACTGAGGGATGCACAGGCTCTATGACAAGAGAAATAAAGACCATTTGGAGCAGGTTCAAAGGTTGGGATAAAAAGGAGTTTGTGCCGAGGAAGACGAAACGCAAACAAAAGCAAACCCAACCCCACCTCAGAAAGGCTGGGATGGGTATAAAGGCGCCAGATCCAAAACACTTCCAGATTCAAGCCAGACTGGCCTGGAAACTTGAATGTCATTCAGGTGACCGAACAGCACTAGTAATCGTCTCATTGCCTGTTTATTCACCTTAATAGTCTTGACGTAACACTTCACATTAAAGAGAAAAGTGCTAGGATCTAAGTCCTCAGAACAAGAGATCTTTCCTCTATGTTCCCCACTTGTGTCTTTGTGGTTCAAAAGGAGACGAAGGGGCATTCAAGGTGGAGGGCACCGTGTGTTACGAATCCATTTCTGAATAAACGTTTGGTGTTCTTTAAAAGAGAGACAGAGAAAGAGCTTTCTACAAAGTCTTTCCTGGGAAATACTCGAGAAAAACATACATTTTAGTTTGGTCAGCCAACGTTGGAGAAGCCCTTAAATGAAATCACTGAAAGAAGGTATAAAATATACAATGAGAAGGTTCCCTGGTCCACACCCAAAAGAAGGCACTCTGCACACTGATCGGCACTGCTCTCTGTTCCACGTAGTGTGGTTCTGCCTGGGAAACAGTTCTGATCGGGATCTAAAGGGCTTCCTTGGTCCGTTTGTGTTTTTTTATATAAAAGTAGGGTATCCCAGCAGGGGGTCCACGCACCGGCCCCTCCAGATGGACACTTAGGTGGTTTCCAAGTTTTGCACTCATTCATATGTATGCAGGTAAATTTGTAGCATATATTCCAGAAGTAGAAGTTTCGAAAACAAAACAAAAAACCAGGAGTGCATTTGTAAGTTTGGTAAATATCCAATTTCTCTGCAAAAAGTTGTGGCAACTGTCTCTCCCCTTTGCAATGAAAGAGAGGGTCACGCTTTGGCAAACATGACATCAACTTGGAATTTATTTTTTAATCTTTAAATTTTTAAGTTTTATTATTCTTGAGAGAGAGAGAGAGAGAATTCCACAAGGAGCAGAGAAAGAGGGAGAGAGAGAGACAGAGAATCCTGAAGTGGGGCTTGAGCTCACCCAATGTGGGGTCTGAACTCACAAACTGTGAGACCATGACCTGGACTGAAGTTGGATGCTCAAACTTGGGAGTTTTTGATGCCCTGACAGGTGGAAAAAAGGTGTCTCAGTGTAGTTTTATTTTCGCAATGTTCTTAATATAAATGTCACTAAACATCACATGTATAAGAAAGTCAATTTATTAACAGCTCCATTTCTTGTTTAGATATTAAATTTAGTAGTTATCATGCTGACAGCATGATCCTTGCAGTTTTATAAACATATTAAGAATTGTTGCAAGAAAGTAAGTTCCCGAGCTTATCTTGTTCAAGCCGGACAATGACTCAGGGCTTGAAAATCCTGGTTGCCTGTCCCGCCTGCGTGTTGCAGACATGAATTTGGGGTAGAAGAGGCCTCATCTCAAGTCCAGGGTTGGACCCTGATTGGTGGGCCTCCGACGAGGCGTCCTATCTTCCTTGCCTTGGGAGTTAATCTACCGGTGAGCGGGTTGAGGCACCTGGCACGTGACGTCCCCCGGCTCCTGTGATTGGCTCAGACGGTCATTCTGAGCCACCCTGAGGACTTTGTAGGGGCGCCTGGGTGGCTCCGCTGGGTAAGCCGCGTATTGAGGCCGCGCTCGAGGTTGTAAAAAGTGCGCAGCTGCGTTACGGGCTCCGGCGCTCAGTGTGCTCATTCTTGCAACTGATCTGAATTCGAGCATTTTACAGGCCCCCCTCAGCCCCGCCCCAGGCTCCTCAGGGTGTTAAAACCCATGTGAAGAGAATGATCTCTCCTGCCTTGCACGATCAGCATGTCACGCTCAAAGTCGCTCTAGTGTCTGCTTGAGCCCAGTGGAAGGTGGTGTCCGGCACGCGAACTACTGGGCGCCCACAATAGTGAGGGCGGAAGGTTGTGATCACAACCACAGCAGTGGAGCCCGGGGTGGCAGGCGGGCTCCCGCAGCAGGACCTGAGCCACAGCAAGAGCGCAGCCTGGAAAATCCACATCCTCTCCCTGCCAGGCTCGGATCCCCCGGGGCCATTTCAGACGTGAAAGGGTCAGATAGCAGACGGGAAGCTGGTCCCTTTGTCACAGCACGTCCTTCTGCGGCTACATACGTATTAGAAACATTTCTGAGATGTTACACGTTACCCACAGGCATCTTACACCCAGGTGCTATCGAGCCTGCACCCACGGCATTGACCTTGAGGGTAGGCTGCTGTTCTCAGGAGGTATATGTTCTTCTCTCTCTTTCCTCTAAAGTCTAGCGGCTTCTGGTACAGTGGGGAAAGTGTATTTTGAAATAAATCGGGAGTTTCTTGAGCAGACTTTTAAACAACCCCTGGAAGGTGTAACCATAAGGCCAGCACATGATTGTCATTTCATCCTATCCCCAGAGTCGAAATGGACATTCTAGAGTAAGCGAACGGCTTATTAAATGGATATCCTGAACATGAAGTTCAGGAGGCCCAACAATTAGTGATTTGTATGATTAATCATTGTAATATCATTTTGATGAACAAGAACAAGAATACAAATAAGAAATGACAACCTCTCCCTGTGAGGGAGTGCGCTGTGCACCATACTGTCTGCCTTACCTGATGCCCCCTCAGAGTCCTTATCCCCACCGTGTATGATAAGGTATTATTATCTCCGTTACAACAGAATGTCTTGTTATTTATGAATTTATGGGTGGGTGTTGTGGGGGAAGAAACATCAGTTTGTAAATATTTTCAAGTTAATTCTCCATTGTCCCACTAGATGGCACTCTTTACCTCTTTTTGTTAACATTTTAAAGCCTAGCATCCAGACAAAAGGCACTTACTTTATCTAAACAAATTCTATGTATATACAGTATCTGGAAACATTAGATCAAATCAACTGCTTCAGTTCAAATATGCTTGTGTTTTCAAATAGAACTATAGCTTGTCTCTAGACAGTAGTCCCTGAAACATAGGTTCCAGAGTCCCCAGCTTTGGGGATCTCACTTCCCTCTAGTGACTATTGTGAGTCCCCAACAGTGGGGTCAAAGTGTATGAGGTGTCCTACGGCTGCTGCGGGGCAGGGTCCTCTCTGTGTCCCACTAACCCATCCCTGTTGTCATTTACCAGGTTGCTGAGTCACATGGCTCAGGACCACTTATTTTTGTATTGTTTATTTATTGCTGAGAGAGACAGAATGTGAGCAGGGGAGGGGAAGAGAGAGAGAGGGAGACACAGAATGAAAAGCAGGCTCCAGGCTCTGAGCTGTCAGCAATAGAGCTCGAGGCGGGGCTCGAACTCATGAACTGGGAGATCATATCCTGGGCTGAAGTCACATGCTTAATGGACTGAGCCACCGACTGAGCCCCTCAGGCGCCCCTGCTCAGGTCCACTTCTTACCACATCTTTGTGGAGTCCTGCGGTCCCCTCCTGCCTTCTCGGACCTTTCTACCACTTACCAACCCTCTGGTCACTCGTGCCTCTCCCTCCCACCTGCTCTGCAGAACACCTGACCGGAATCTCCTCCTTTGAATCCTCAGGCTGTTAACATCAAGTTGCACAATTTATTTATTTTTAAAAATTTTTTAAAATAGTTTATTGTCAAATTGGTTTCCATAAAACACCCAGTGCTCTTCCCCACAAGTGCCCTCCTCCATCACCACCACCTCTTTTCCCCTCACCTTCCCCTTCAACCCTCAGTTTGTTTTCAGCATTCAATAGTCTCTCAAGTTTTGCGTCCCTCTCTCTCCCCAACTCTCTTTCCCTCTTCCCCTCCCCCTGGTCCTCCATTAGGTTTCTCCTGGTCTCCTGTTAGACCTATGAGCAAGTTGCACAATTTAAAACTAAGTCTTTGAATACTAGAGGCTTGATGATAATGTAAGGGGAAAAAACCCCACCTCCACAAACACATACACTCACATACACACACACACACACACACACACACACACACACTCAGAGGTGGACAGGGACACAATCATTTTCTCCACTGGTCAAGCTCCTTCACAGAGGTGTCCCTACTGGCTGTTTTGCAAGGCCCGGCTTAAGGGTCCCCCAACCACAGAGCCCCCAGGGGCAGAACCAGAAGCATATGCTGTCCTGTGTCTACAATATCCCCATTGTCCGCCATTTCCGCTACTCTTGGCCTGGAAGCAGGTGTCCCTCATTCGGACTCTGCGTCATAACGTAGGCAGCAGCCTAACGCTACGTCAGGACGCCCACGGTATTTACGTCCCTTCCTCAGCTCGGGTCTGCGTTTTGTCATCTCACATCCTCACGCGAAGAAGGGTGAGTACCGCGGGTATTATGTTTAGAGAGAGCAAGGCCACGTTCACATTACGTTTATTTCAGTATATTGTTACAGTTGTTGTATCTTGTTAGTTACTGTTGGTTTTTTCTGTGCCTCGTTTATAAACCTGCTCACAGGTGTGTACGTATAGGAACAAACAGCGTACAGAGGGTTTGGTACTGGTACTGTCTGCGATTTCAGGCGAGCACTGGAGGTCTGGGAACGGGACCCCCGCGGGTGGGCCTGGGGGGCGACTGTGTGGCCCAGTCCCAGAACGTTCTTAGGGCCAGAACGGTCACCTGTATTTGGCTGGTCCACTTCATGTGAACAGAGCAGAGATTTGGCTCTTCCCTGACTCGCGCACAATGTCTAGTATGTTGGCAAGCTGGCTTGGGAGCTTGAAAAGATTGAAGACAAAAAACCGAGTGGAAAGAGAGTGTGGGGAACGAGGTTTAAGGAGGCAGTTCTTGAGGGGCACCTGGGCGACCGACTCTTGATACCTACTCGGGTCGTGTCCCACCTCGGGCTCTGGGTTGAGTGAGGAGCCTGCTGGGGATTCTCCCTCTTTCTGTCCCTCCCCAAGTCGTGCATGCCCGCTCTCTTTCTTTCTCAGAATAAACTTAAACAAAAACAAACAAACAAACAAAAAGCAGTTTCAAGAACTGTTGCAAGGGCTGTGTGCAATCGTCATAGTTCCAAAGGTGCCCAGCAGAGGGCGCAGTTAGCCCGTGAACTGCAGACCAACGTCCTGACGCTCGTTTCCAGAGGGCGAGAAATTGCTTGCAGCCTAGAAATGGCATTCCCCCTCAGGCCCACCTTACCGGGTCTTCAGTCTGTAGCCCTCATGTTTTCACAAAAAGGGAGCGGCTTGAACTGCCTATAAAAGGGTTATAATCCGGCGCTACCAACCAGAGATATCTAGGTATTGTGGGAGGTCATGTGCAGAGCCACTGAAGATTTGCAGGTACCTTACATTTTTACCTGGTTCCCATGAAGCCCGATGAGAGAGTTCGGCCATGCCTGGGCATTGCGGGAATGCGCTTCATCGCCTTCCCAGTTCAACTATTAAGCCATTAAGTTAAAATCACCTGTGGAATATTCTTTTTTTTTTTCTCCTTCGGAAAGTGAGTTCAGGTGATGCTCCTCTGGTAAGAGGTGCCTGATGGGCAGATAGTTGAGAGCCAAATAATTTGGGGGGGAGAGGGAATGAAGCTTTAGAAGTCCTAACTTATTCAAATATAACCCATTAAATTGTTTAAAGTTCAGATCGTAGTCTCTATCAGAACACAGAGCAAACTTCTACACAAAAGTTTTATCTTGGAATAAATTTCACTTCAACCATTTCTTTCTAAACTTAAGTAAAGATAGGTGCAAAGTAGCGGACTCAAGGATGCAAGTGTCAGAAATAGTCAAATTCCCAGAGAAAAACTAACAAAACGAACTGTCTTCCTCATTATCCAATTTATCCAAGAATAATCATTAAAGTTAGTTCTGAGAACTATAACTGATATATTTTATTAAAGAGGGTAGGAGGTAGGAAAGAAAATTCTAAGACACAATTAGTAATTTTATGAGACATGTTAAATGATGTTTCATCAGGAGAACTCACTGAAAATGCTTTCATGTTTATTTTTTTCTTTAAAAATAAATGGGTGAATTTAAAATCTAAAAATACTAAAATAAATACCATAATTCTTTAAAGATTTTTTTGTTGATGCTTACATCTAAAAAAGTAGTTACATAAAATCATTTAAAATTTCTGTTAAATATTATGTTATCTGAAAAGCTCTGTCTTCTTAACTAATAGAAGCCTTTGGCTTCACTTTCAAATGACCAAAAATTATTTTTTTATTTTTTAAAAACTCATTTTTGAGAGAGTGAGTATGAATGGGGGAGGGGCAGGGAAAAAGTGGGGGGGACAGAGGATCTGAAGCAGGTTTTGCACTGACAGCAGCAAGCCTGATTTGGGGCTCGAACTCATGAACAGTGAGATGACGACCTGTGCGGAACGGTGATGCTGAGCTGACTGAGCTACCCAGGTCCCTCCAAAAACAATGACCTAATGCTCTTTAAGATGCTTAAGAATTTGTAGTGGTATTTTATGACTATAAACCTAAGATCTGTTTCTTGAAGAAAATTTATAAAATAGATCAAAATATAGAGATATGAAAAAAATCACCCATAATCCCATTACACTGTTCACACTCGGACTAAACTCTATCTGGTTGTTTTTATATTTCTAGAACCTAGGACAGATGGCTTGAAAGGGAAGCTTCAGGGCATTGTTGTTTTGAATATAGATAGAAATTTCCAGCGTGGAACACAAGCGCACAGAATCCAGATTTAGATTTAAAAAAGAGAGAGAAATTATTTCATTAGATGTGAATGGATCTAAACTGATTTGACCTCTCCAAAACTGTCAGGTGCTTTTAGTAAATAGCTCCTCATTGGTTAGTGGAAGGTTGGCGGCTTTACATTCTCTTCCCTGAGTAACTGCCCATAAGATGGTCGGTGACAGAGAAAGCAAGTCTTCGACCAAATTCTACCAAACATATGAATATTTATTAGCAAACATGAACGAAAAGCTACACAGCCTATCCTCGTAGTTTTGGGGTATCTTCAGGTTTACTGCAAGGCAGACATAGGAGTCTGGTAGGACTGGCCAACCTTAAAGTGGGGTTCAGGGGGCAAATCGAGAATTCGTGGGGCTCTAGCTCCGGACCTTGAAGGCAGCACTGAAGACACGGGCGGGACTTGCGGGCTTCCCCTCAGGCAAGGACAGGCGGCCCGTGCAGATACTTCTAGCTGAACTTCACCCCTCCTCCACAACAGAGCTGTGCTTCTTGGTTAGTTTTGCTAACGAACCAAATGATCTGGTGTAGATTCTGATAGCATCCTTTGAAATACTAAATAACCACCATATAATACCATATTATAAATATTTATTTATTTTGAGAGAAAGAAAGAGAATGAGTGGGGGGCAAGCAGAAAGAGGGAAAGAATCCCAAGCAGGCTCTGCGCTGTCAGCCTGGAGCCCAGGGTGGGGCTCGATGTCACAAACCATGAGATCATGTGGGTCATTGATTCTTGAGGAGAGGACCTCATATGCTAAGTAAGCACTTGTGTTCCTGCTGAGGGTAGCCTGTCACACACATGCATCACACTGTTCGCACTAGTCTTTCCATTTAATCTTTCCTTCCCTTTATCCAGTTTCAACCCAAGAGGCAAAGTGATCCCGTTAAAACCTACACCTAATCCTGTTACTTTTTTGCTCCAAAACCTCCAGTGGCTCCCCGTCAAACTTGGAGCAAAGGGCCCCATTGCATAATGACTTATCAGATCCTAAACAACCCGCTCCTGGCATACATAAGGGAGCGACTCAAATATTTTTGTATGAATAACTGAACAGAAGAACCAGTGGATTTTTAAAATAAACTACCATACAGGCAACATAATAGAGTTTTTGTTACATTTCCAGTGAGTTTGTTAAAGCCCCTTTCTCTAATTCTCTTAATTCTCTAGCTGTGATACATTTGCAGAGTGAAAAGCTTTTCCACTGCCCTGCAGGGGCTCCTGAATTAATCTGAAGATAATTTAAATACAGGAAGAACATGGTTTATTATGAATTTCATTTTCAGCACCAGTGCACCCCCAGTGAAACCAAAGCGTCGTGCCATCCAACACTTGTTTACTTTTCATTGGTGTTCCTGTATAGCACTCTGTCATGGTACCCAGATCATCATCCGCTGCCCTCAGTTTTTCATTTTCTACCCCCTGAGTTTTAAAGTCCTACCGCCCGCAAATATTTTCAAGAAGCAAAATGACTGCACTAAATTTTATGGCACTCAAAGCTGCCAAAATTAAGTTGATGCCCTGAATGAGATTTTACTAATTGATGGCATCTTTTTAAATTTCTTATCTGTTTGCTTATTCTTACTTGTGATAAGTTTTGGTTTGGTTTAAGTTGGAAGCTTCCAGTTTTATTTACCTGACCTCTCAGTTTGGGTACATTGCAGAGACCAGGATGTGAAATTTGACTACAGAGCGAAGGAGGGCTGGGTATGTCCATGTCCCAATCCTCAGACCCTGTCACTGTGTTAACTTAGATAGCAAGATGGATGTCGCTGAGGTCATTAGGCATCTCGTGATGGGGAGGTGACCCTGTATTATCCCAGTGGGCCCAATGCAATCACAAGGTCCTTATAAGAAGGACCACAGGAGGACCAGAGCCATTAATAGATGTGGCCTTGGAAGCAAGAGGTTGGAGAGATTATAGGGCCACCAGCCAAGAAGTGCAGGTGCCTCTAGAAGCTGGAAAAGGCAGGGAAACGGATATTCCCCACAGAACACTGCAGCCTTGCTGATACCTTGACTTTAGTCCCGTGAGACCGAAGTGAGTCTTCTGACCTCGAGGAAAGTTAGATGATAAATTTGTGTTGCCTTAAGCTGCCAAGTTTGCGGTAATTTGTCACAGCAGCAATAGGAAATTAATGCAGATGGCTTTAAGAACCTCCCTTAGGTGGAGATGACTGCTTTATTGTAGAAGATAATTAAAAGTGCAAATGCATATATTTAAAAAATTTTGCTTAGTGGGGGCAAATCTCTATTGCTGCCAAAAGTCTGCCCTGGATGCAAACCTCTATTACTCAAGGACACCCTCTGTATTAGCAAATTTTCTCTTAAGTGTCCCAAGAATAATGATGTTGTCACAAAGTCACGTGAGGCTCCCCTGTGTGCAGGATAAGCAAAGGCAGGCAGCGGAGAGGGTTTAGCCTTCACTCTGAACTATTCTGTGGCCAACTGACCGAGCGAAGGTCAGCCATGTTGTATGTACTGCATTGGTTTTGTTCCCCAAGCACTTGTTAGCATTATTAATGCGCCCAGGTGAGTGAGCGCTGATTCGGGTCCACTGGGAAGACAGACCTGGGAACCCAGCGCTGGCCCGGACAGATGTGGCATTGGTCTCTCTGTTTCCCACATTCATGAATGTACAGCCTCTGAGGAAAAATAACTTCTTTCAAGTAGAGCGTCTTATTTCCCCTCCTGCAAGAAAAATATGGTGGACATTGAGTAAAATAAAACTGTGGACTTCTCTCGTAGGGAGCGAGGAAATCTGGGCAAAGATGTCCTACCTCACCAGCAGTCCGTGTGACCACCCACTTCTGAGAGTCTCTGTGCTCTGGGTCGAATATATTATACTCTTCTCAGGTGCAAGTCAGTTCCCTGGAATCAGGAGCCCTGAGCTGCTTTTCACACCTGATTGATCAGCAAGGTCTTTGCTTTCAATTTCAGTACATCTCTGCCAGGAAATGCCCGCTGCCATCCCTTCTTTCCTGCCATCTCTTCTTGATTTCCTACCATTTGTTCTCTGCAAATAAGCAGAGCTTTTCAATATAGAAAGCAGATAATTGGACTTCTAGATCAAATCCTTCTAGGTCTTTGATTTTTACCCAAACCCGGACTCCGTCATTACCTGAGACTCTAAAGCCTGCTGTATCTGGCTGCTGCATCTCTCACATTACTTAACACCCCACTCTGCACCAGAGCACTTTGCTTAGGCCCTGGGTCCTGGCTTCTCTTTCTGGAAGGTACCATTCCCAGCTTTCACTTGAGGGGATCTTAGGATTTAAGTCTCAGCTCAAAAGCCACATCTATAGAGAAGTCTTGCTCATCTACACAAACTGAACCTTGACAGGAGTCCTCAGTGATACAATAACTTCACGACCTTATCACAATAAAATATATCTTATGTTGGGGCACCTGGGTAGCTCAGTCAGTTAAGCATCTGACTCTCGATTTCAGATCAGGTCATGATCTCCTGGTTCATGAGTTTGAACCCTGTATCAGACTCTGTGCTGACAGGGCAGAGCCTGCTTGAAATTCTCTCCCCCTCTTTCTCCTCCCGCCTCTTTCTCTGTCTCTAAAATAAATAATTATAAAAAACTAAATATATCTTATGTGGGTTTTTTACTTTCTATCATAGACAAGAATTTCTACTTGCATCTAAAATATAGTTCATTTTCAGTAACTGTTGAATCAATGAATACATGAAAGAGTTAATGATATGCAGAAAGCCAA
This sequence comes from Helogale parvula, assembly GCA_004023845.1. NCBI lineage: Eukaryota > Metazoa > Chordata > Mammalia > Carnivora > Herpestidae > Helogale > Helogale parvula. The sequence continues at coordinate 107,029 of PJEM01005435.1, forward strand.
TTGCTTCTTGCTGGTTTATCATAAACATACATTTATAAAACCAGAGAAACATAACATTTTGATTCACAATGCCCTTATGTTTTCCCATGCTTGTTACTAGAAATTCAAGTTTCTGTGTAATTTTCCCTAATAGAGTATAATTGCCCTGAAAATCTGTCCCCTGGAACAGGCATCTGTCATAAATGAAAGCATTACTGTCAATGTAGCAAGCAAACAGCTGAATAGATTCTTCTGTTCTCCAAAAGGGACTTCATCAAAGGTCACCCAGATGTTGAGATTTACTTATAGTCTTTAATAAATTGCTGCTTAAAGCTTAGGGTGGGTCTGAAACGTGCATAGAAACAAAGCAGAGTAGAACAATACGCTGTCTGCAGCCCAGGTTGTGCTCTGCACCCAAGATCATATCTATAGCTCTAGAAGGAGGTTGCATTACATGCGGAAGACTCATTAGATTGTGTGGATTGTTAAAGATCTGAGTCAACTCCTGTCCAGTAGAGTGGAGAAACGGGGATGTGGTTTGGAAGCGAAGCATAAGATGCTTTGCCTGGGTAATAACAAAACGTGTGAGAGAAAAATTGGACAATTGAATTTGGTGGAGTTGATACATTTTTCTCTTGGTAGACATCGTTTTAGGAGTTGGCATTTGAGGTGAAGCTCTTTTTTCAAAATTATTTTTAATTTACATCCAAGTTACTTAGCATATGGCGCAATAATGGTCTCAGGATGAGAAGCCAGTGATTCATTGCCTACATAGACATCCACTGCTCATCCCAACAAGTGTACTCCTTAATGCCCCTTGCCCATTTAGCCCCCCCCCCCACAACCCCTCCAGCTATCCTCTGTTTGTTCTCTATATTGAAGAGTCTCTTATGTTTTATCTCCCTCCTGTTTTTATATTTTCACTTCCCTTCCCTTATGTTCATTTGTTTTGTATCTTAAATTACACATATGACTGAAGTCATATGATATCTGTCCTTCTCTGACTGATTAAATTTGCTTAGCATGAACTCTGGTTCATCCACATTGTTGCACATGGCAAGATTTCATTATTTTTGAGTGCTGAATAATAGCCCATTGTAAATATATACCACATCTTCTTTATCCGTTCACCTGTCAATTGACACTTGGGCTCTTTTCCATACTTTGGCTATTGTCTATAGCGCTGCTGTAAGCATTGGGGTGCAATGTGCCCCTTTGAAACAGAGCACCTGTATCCTTTGGATAAATGTCTAGTAGTGTAATTGCCAGGTCATACAGTAGTTCTATTTTTAATTCTTTGAGGAACCTCCATACTGTTTTCCAGAGCGGTTGCGCCAATTTGCATTCCCACCAGCAGTGCAAAAGTGTTCTTCTTTCTCCACATCCTCGCCAACATCTGTTCTTGCCTGACCTGTTCATTTTAGCCGTTCTGACAGGTGTGAGGTAGTATCTTATTGTGGTTTGGGTTTGTTTTTCCCTAATGATGAGTGATGAGCATCTTTTCATGTGTTTATTGGAAAAGTGTCTATTCATGTCTTTTGCCCATTTCTTCACTAGATTTTGTTTTTGGGGGTATTGAGTTTGATAAGTTCTTGATAGATTTTGAATATTAACCCTTTATTTAATACGACATTTGAAAAATATCTTCTCCCCTGCTGTCAGTTGCCTTTTAGTTTTGCTGATTGTTTCCTTTGCCGTGCAGAAGGTTTTTTATCTTAATGAGGTCCCAATAGTTGATTTTTGCTTTTGTTTCCCTTGCCTTCAGAGACATGTTGAGTAAGAAGTTGCTATGGCCAAGGTCAAAGAGGATTTTGTCTGCTTTCTCCTCTGGTATTTTGATGGCTTACTATCTTACATTTAGGTCTTTCATCTACTTGAGTTCATTTTGTATGTGGTGTTAGAAAGTGCAAATTCATTCTTCTGCATGTGGTCGTCCAGTTTTCCCGCCATAATTTGCAGAAGAGACTGTCCTTATTCCCCTGGATATTCTTGCCTACTTTGTCAAAGATTAGTTTGCCATATGTTTGTGGGTCCGTTTCTGGATTTTCTACTTGGTTTCATTGACCGAAGTGTCTGTTTCTGTGCCAGTACCACATACTGTCTTGATGACTGCAGCTTTGTAATACATTCTGAGTCTGGAATTGTGATGGCCCACAGCTTTGGTTTTCTTTTTCAGAATTGCTTTGGCGATTTAGGATCTTGTGTGGTTCCATACAAACTTTAGGATGGTTTTTATCTAGCTCTGGGAAGGATGCTGGTGGTGTTTTGATAGGGATCATGTTGAATATGTATATTGCTTTGGGTAGTATAGACATTTTAACAATATTTGCTCTCCCAACACCTGTGCATGGAATGGTTTTCCATTTTTTATGTCTTCAATATCTTTCATAAGCTTTTTATAGATTTTAGCATCTAGATTTTTCACTTCTTTGGTTAGGTTTATTCCTAGGTATTTTATGGTTTTTGGTGCAACTGTAAATGTGATCAATTCCTTGATTTCCACTTCTGCTTCATGACTGGCGTATCAGAATACACCCAATTTCTGTGCATTGATTTTTATATCCTGTGACTTTGCTGAATTCATGGATCAGTTCTAGCAAGCTTTTGATGGAGTCTTTTGGGGTTTTCCATATAGAGTATCATGTTGTCTGCAAAGAGTGAAAGTTTGACTTCCTCCTTGCTGATTTGGATGCCTTTTATTTCTTAAACAACAGTGGTGAGAGTGGACATCCCTGTCGTGTTCCTGATCTCAGGGGGAAAGCTTTGTTTTTCCCCATTGAGGATGATATTAGTGGCTGGTCCTTCATAGGTGACTTTTATGATCTTGAGGTGTGAACCTTCTATCCCAACTTTCTTGAGGGTTTTTATCAAGAAAGGATGCTGTATTTTGTAAAATGCTTTCTCTGAATCTGTTGAGAGGATTGTGTGGTTCTTGTCTTTCTTTTTATTAATGTGGTGAATCACATTGATTTGTGGTTATTGAACCAGCCCTGCATCCCAGGTATAAATCCCACTTGATTGTGGTGAATCATTCTTTGAATGTATTGTTGAATCAGTTGGGTAGTACCTTGTTGAGAATTTTTGCATCCATGTTCATCAGAGAAATTGGTCTGTAGTTCCCCCTTTTTAGTGGGGTCTTTGTCTGGTTTTGGCGTTAAGGTAATGCTGGCCTCATAGGATGCGTTGGGAAGTTTTCCTTCCACTTCTCTTCTTTGGAACAGCTTCAAAAGAATAAGTGCTAACTCTTCTTTAAATGTTAGGTACAATTCCTCTGAAAAGCTATCCAGCCCTGGACTATAGTTTTTCGGGAGATTTTTGATTACTGATTCAATTTCTTTACTGGTTATGGGTCTGTTCAAATTTTCTATTTTTTTCCTATTTCAGTTTTGGTAGTTGATTGATATGTTTCTAGAAATTTGTCCATTTCTTCCAGACCGCCCAATTTATTGTCATATAATTGCTCATAATATTCTCATTATTGTTTGTATTTATGTGGTATTGGTTGTGATCTCTCCTCTTTCACTCTTGATTTTATTTGGGTCCTTTTTTATTTTTGATCAAACTGTCTAGGGGTTTGTCAGTTTTGTTAATTCTTTGAAAGAAACAGCCTTGGTTTTATTGATCTCTTCTGTTTTTTTCTGTTTTCTGTTTGTTTTTATTATTTTTTGTTTTATTTTTCTGGTAGCATTGATTTCTGCTCTTTATTATTTCCCTATCTCCTGCTAGTTTGGGGTTTTATTTGCTGTTCTTTTTCCAGCTCTTTACACTGTAAGGTTAGATTGTATATCTGAGACCTTTCTTCCTTCTTGAGGAAGGCCTAGATTGCTGTATACTTTCTTCCCATAACCACCTTTGCTGTATCCCAGAGGTTTTAGATTGTGGTCTTATAATTTTCATTGGCTTCCATGTACTTTTTAATTTCCTCTTTAACTTCTTGGCTAACCCATTCTTTAGTATGATGTTCTTTAATCTCCAAGTATTTGTTGTCTTTCCAAATTTTTTCTTGTGGTTGATTTCAAGTTTCATAGTGTTGTGGTCTGAAAATATGCATGGCATGATCTCGATCATTTTGTACTTGTTGAGGGCTGATTTGTGTCCCAGTGTGTAATCTATTTTGGAGAATGTTCCATGTGCACTTGAGAAGAATGTGTAATTTGCTGCTTCAGGGTGAAATGTTCTGAATATATCTGCTAAGTCCGTCCAGTCCAGTGTGTCATTCAGAGCCGTTGTTTCCTTGCTTTTCTGCTTACGTGATCTGTCCATAGCTGTAAATGGGATGAAGTCCCCTACTATTATTGTATTATTGGCAATGATGCTTTTGTTTCCTTTGAATATCTAGAAATGGAATTGCTGGGTCAGACAGTAATTCCATTTTTTATTTGTTTAGAAACTTCCATCCTGTTTTCCACAGTGGCTGCACCAATTAACCTGTATGCACTGTTGATAGAAATGTGCCCTTTTCTCCAAATTTCCGCAACAATTGTTATTTCTTTTTCATAATAGTTATTCTAATAAGTGTGAGGTGATATCTCATTGTGGTTTTGATTTTCATTTCCCTGACGATTAGGGATGGAGAGTATTTCATGTACCTAGTGGCCATCTGTATGTCTTCTCTTAAAAACAAACAAACAAACAAACCTATTCAGATCCTCTGCCCATTCTAAAAATCAGATTTTTCTCTATTAAATTGTAGTCCTGTATATATTTTGGATAGTAATGCCCTTTATTAGATATGTGGTTTGCAAACATTTTCTCCCACTTGTCTTTTCACTTTGCCGATGGTTTCTTTTGCTCAGCAAACACTTTAGTTTGATAGAGTCCCATTTACTTATTTTAGCTTTTGTTAGCTTTTCTTTTGGTGTCAAATCCAAAAAATCATGATCAAGACTGATATCAAGGATCTTACTGCCTATGTTTTCTAGAAGAAAGAAGTTTTACAGCTCTAGGTCTTATATTTAAGACTTAAATTTGAGTTGATTTTTGTGTATGGTCCAGTTTTATTCTCTTGCACATAACTGTCCAGTTTTCCCAACATCGTTTATTTAAGAGGCTATCATTTCCCCATTGTGTTTCCTTTGTTATACATTGTTACTCTGTGGGTTTGTTTTGGGGTTTCGATTCTGTTCCCTCGATCTGTGTGTGTTTTTGTGCCAATGGCTGTTTTGATGACTGTAGGTTTATATGCCTCTAGCTTTGCTCTCTCCAGGTGGCTTTAGCTATTTGACATCCTCTATGGTTCCACAAAAAATTTAGGATTATCCCATTTCCCTAGAAAAATGCTATTATAATTTTGATAAAGATTGAATTGAACGGATAACTTGCTTTTGATTTTGTGAAAGTTTTAAAATTACTGATGCCATGATCTATTATAGGTCTCTTCAGATCATTTCTTAGAGGCAATTTCAGTACTTTGTATCTTTCTAGGAATTTTTCTATATCTTCTATGTTATTTAGTTTGTTTCATATAGCTGTTCATAGTATTCCATTATAATGTTGCTTTGTCTGTAAGATTAGTAGACCTGTTTTCTCTCTGTCCTGATTTGAGTAACTTGAGTTTCTCTTTTTTTCTTGTTGCACTAGTGGTTTGTTGGTTTTATTGATAGTTTCAAATAAACCATATATATTTTCATTGATTCTCTTATTTTTCTTTTTCATTTATTTCTGCTCTAGTTCTGTTTTTCCTTTTCCTTCTTGTTGCCTGCTTTTGTTTAGCTTTCTCTCTAATGATTGCAAGAAACATTTTGTTTGGTTTCCCTTTAATAAGCTTTTTGACCATCCAGCTATCAGTTCTGATGCCATATGAAGACAGACTCCTGACTCATTATCTTCTGTTTTAAAAAATGGCTTGTGTACTTTTCCTCTGAATATGCTTGCACATATTTCAGGGAGATTTTGGTAATTAAGATTGTGGAACAACACTTCAAAAGAGATTTCACTAGATCTGTGTTAACGTGTCGGAATCCCAATCCTATCCCTGTATTCCAGTTTTTAGTTGAAAAACAGAATTTAGTTGAAAATAGAAAACTAGAACTTAATTGGAAATCAGGTATCAAATGCTTATATAGTACCAACAATGAACTAGCTACTTCCTGTATGAGGTGAATGCTGTTTTTACAGATGATAAAACTGAGGCAAAGAGAGATTAAGTATCAGAAAAGCTAGTAAGAAGTAGAATGGAAAATCAAATCCATAGTGTCTGGTTCATGGATCTAAACCTTTTCTCTACTACACAATGGATCATTTGATAATCGTGGGCCAAATCTGACCCATTTCCAGGTTTTGTAAATCAAGTTGTGTTGGAACACAACCTAAACCCTTCATTCACATATAGTCTGTGTCTGCTTTTGCACTGTAACCGCACTCTTTACCTCTTTTTGTTGAGTTGAGTAGTTGCAACAGAGGCCCTGTAGGTCACAAAACCTAAAATACTTAGTATCTGGCCCTTTGCACTTTTGCTGCCCCCTGCACTATGCTGTACTGACCCTGATAATACCTACCTTGTGGTTATTATGAAAAATAACGACTGACTGACAGTCACTAGAGGAGTATGCGGCGTACACATGCTCAGTAAGCAGTTGTAATCCTTGTCTTGCAGGGTTAGATTGTAAACTAAAAATGAGCTTTTCTCAGCAGTCGGCCTATCCGAAATTAGTTGTACCCTAAATTATTTATTTTGATCTTAGAGATCAGGTCATGCCCATTAGTCTGCTTTCCTTTCTCATTCTGGGCCTCGCTGAGCACCGTTCATCTCTTTCCATTACTCTAACATGCAAGAAATGTCTGTAGGGGCGGTGGCTGTTTACCACGGAAAAGAGCCCGTGTTCCTTTGCCTGCAGAGGATGATGTAGTGAGCACACAGAAGAGAGGGGAGGCTGACTTGCAGGGAGCAAGACTCTGGCTTTTGGCAGGGCCAGTGACCTCATGAGAGGAGATGACACCGCGAATTCCTGTCTCCGCAGAAGAGACAGAAAATCCCATTTAAAACCAGCTCTGACTAGATTTTGCTGCAAAACAAATGATGATACTGAACTAAATAATTCAAATTTCTGTTCAGACCAAGAGAGAATGTGTGGGACATTCACTGTCTGCTGGCAAGGTCCCGATGATCCGATGATGCTTTGCGGCCAGCCTCCCACTTGGTTACCCTAGAAAACTGCCCCAAACTGCGGATGGCCTCCACGCCTTACCTGCTGGAGCCGAGGGGCTGAGTTGTGGAGGCCGATACTCTTCCCACTCCCTCACTGTGGCCCCTCACAGCCCAACATCACCAATCCTGTGTAGGATGGGACAGAACCAGTCCGTCTCCTCTTGGAAAGAAAATGGTTGTCCACCTTGGGTGAGGCGAGTCGAGAGCACAGCCAGGACAAACATCTTTGCAGGGATAATAACCTTTCCATTTGTTTTCCTGCCTGGTGGTTTCTCCAGTCCCTCCGTTCAGCTGTCCTGCCCCTGCCCCGCCCTGTGCAAGGCCGCACCTCTCCTCTCCCAGGGTTACCAGCGGCCCTGCCCAGGCTGCGGTCACACAGACGTCTTTCCAGCTGTCGCCTCAGCCACATCCTGCTGCCAGGAATTGTTCTAATGCCGAAGTAAAAATAAAGTATCTCAATATTTGTTTAAGTACTTTATTAGTCTTCCCTTTCATTTTGCAATGTGTTTTTACTGCTGTTTGATACCTATCACATGCAGGGTACATAGCTAAGTTCCAAAAGGAAAGCGATAATGAAGGAAAGCAAACTCCCCTTAAGCTATGGCCAGTCAAATAATCTTGCTTTGCTTCCATGTCTCCTCTGCAAAACCCTTTGCTGTGGCTTCTCCGGGGCTGGGTGGGGGGGGGGAGGGGGGAGGCTCCTAATGTCTTCAAGTTAGATGCTGCCCAGTTTGAATCCATGTTTATGCAGATAAACTCAAGTTTTAGTGTGCCTCAGTGTATCTTCTCTGAGTCCATTAAGGTTTACTCTTTGTGAAGTTAATTTCTACAGCATTTGACAAACTTAGTGTCATGAATTTTCCTTTGCAGCATCATACAGAATAGTGTCACTGGCAAAATATCGCTACTGTTACTTAATACCGCCCTCTTCCCTCAAACTTCCACAAACCCCTGGCAACCACCGATCTGCTTACTGTCTCCATAATTTTGTGTTTTTCAGAAAGTCAAATACTTGGAATCAGGTGGTATGTAGACTTCATAGACTAACTCGTTTTGCAATATTTATTGAAGACTTATCTATGTCTTTCTGACACTTAATTGTTCATTCTTGATTACAGAGTGATAGTCCGTCATACAGGTGTATCGCAGTTTATTGTATTGATTACTTCTAGTTTTTTGGTAATTTTGAGTAAAGCTGCTATAAACATTTGCATGCAGGTCTTTCTGTAGGCTGTTTTCAAATCAATTGGGTAAATACCCAGGAGCAAGATTGCTGGATCACACAGTATGACTGTGTTCCGTTTTGTGAAACACTGCCAGATAGTCTTCCTAAGGGGCCACACTGTCTGCTTTCTCATGAGTAATGCCTGGGCCTTCCTGTTGTTTCACATCCTCACCAGCAATTGCTATTATCAGTTTAGTTTTTAGCTATTCTAGTGGTAGTGGTATTCCTTTTTGTTTCTCTCACAACTTACGATATTGAATATCTTTTCATGCGTTTATTTGCTGAAGGGGTTCAGTTCTTTCCCCTCTATCAAAATTGGGTTGTCTTCTTACTGTTGAGTTTTTAAAGTTCTTTGTCTATTTTGGATTCAAGTTCTTCATCAGATAGATGCACTGCAGGAAAGATTTTCTTCCCATCTGCGGCTTGTCTTTTCATTCTCTTAATAGTGTTCTTCCAGAACAGAAATTTTTACTTTGAATAAAGTCTAATTTACCAATTTCATGTTTCATGGGTTGTGCTTTTGGTGTTGTACCTAAAACCTCATCACCACCCTCAAAATCATGTATATATGTTTTTTTAATGTTTATTTTTTTTGAGACAGAGACAGAGCATGAGCTGGGGAGGGGCAGAGAGAGGGAGACAAAAAATCTGAAGCAGGATCCGGGCTCTGAGCTGTCAGCACAGAGCCAAACACGGGGCTCAAACCCACTAACTGTAAGATCATGACCTGAGTTGAAGTCGGATGCTTAATCGACTGAGCCACCCAGGCGCCCCTATGTAGATATCTTCTATGTTTTCTTCTGGAAGTTTTATAATTTTGTGAGGTCTATGGCTCACCTTGAGTTCATGTTTGTGAAAGATGTAAGGTCCGTGTCTAGGGTTTTTTTCATATGAGTGTCTAGTTGTTCCAGTCCCATTTGATGAAACCCTTCTTTTTCACCAAATTGCCTTTTTCAAAACTCTGTTGGCTCTATCTGTATGGATCTCTTTCTGGGTTCTCTATTCTGTTTCGTTGATCTCTGTGTCTATTCTGTTGCCAATGCCATGTGCCTTGATGAGTCTACATTTACTGAAATCAGATAACGTGTCTTCCAACTTTGTTGGTCTTGAGCAGGATTGTGTTGGCTATTACTGTGATTATAGTCTTGTAATGAGCCTGCTGCTCTGCTAAAAACCTTTTGCTTTTCTATATATGGCAAAAGATGAGTTGATATGTATAAAGTAGCTTGGAGAATAAATTTTTCTAAACTGATACTACGGAAAAATTGTAAGGGATCTGGAGAAAATAGGAATGAGGATTCTAAGAATCATGTATATTAATAGAAAAGTAAAAATGTTGAAAAATCTTCAAGCCTCTAATTTCCTTGATTATATATGCTTGAAGCACAGCAGTTGGTCCTTTGCTGTGAGAGCAAAGGGTTCAATTCAAGCTCCTACATAGTTTTTTATTCCACCCTCGCCCCGGCCCCTGTGGTCACACTGGACAGGAGAGCTACCCTCACAGGGAGTTTTTAGGCACACAACACCGTATTGTCGACCGTAGACACAACGCTGTGCAGCAGATCTCTGGAATTTATTAATCCTTTATAAAAGAAAACAACTGATAGAGGGATTGAAATAAAGGCTTGACCACTACCATATTCCTATCCAGAAGTAAAAGAGATTTTGTGTGTCTTAGAGCACAAGACGAGCCATACACATGGGCATATTTGAGGTGTGTCGGAAATGTCCTGTCTCCTAAAATGTCATTTCCAAAGCTGTTGCCCTTGGCTACTCCTGTTAGGACAGGTTTGGATGGCACAAGGACTTGGGACCTGTGGAAGAGGTAAGAAGGAAAAGGACACTGAAAAGTGCATTTCAAGGACAGTGGGCTGGCTCAGTTGGTTAAGCATCCAACTCTTGATTTTGGCTCAGGTAATGATCTCGCAGTTGGTAAGATCCGGCCCCACTGTCAGCACAGAGCCTGCTTGGAATACTCTCTGCCCACTGCCCTCAAAATAAACAAATAAACTAAAAAAGTACATTTGAAAAGGAGACAATAGCAAACAATAATTCATCCAAGGCTGGTTTTGGAAGGGTGAAAGCACAAGCACCCATTTTCAACAATCTAAACCTTAAACCATTGAAAGATTAGAATAATGGTTTTAGGATGCCAAAGAATGAGAAATCTGATGTTTTTGTTAGTAATACATTATCTTAATTGTTGCATGAAAGCACAAACATAAAGGCCGTGGCAAGTGCTCCTTCTGATGATGGCAGCACCTTGTCACCCAGTCCCTCCCACCGTGTGCCATAATCTTACAGGTGGCCCGTGCTTGGCCCCGTGCTGCAAAGTGGCCCTAGCTGAAGAGCCCAGCACCTCTCTAGGTTGCTTGTAACCTTATAAGCGGGAGAATAAATAAAATGTTAATCTTCTGACTGCTCAAACAAGCACGCAAACAAACCCTACTAGGTATTTGGTCTCTGAGAACTCAGTCACTGAAAAGTAAAGCTGGGTAGCAGCCATATTCTCCATTCCTGGGGCCATGGTGTCTGCTTCTGCTGACTTTGGCGGGATCTACAATCAATCTGCTAAATTTTAATTTTATTTCATGCATGTAGGGTCAAGTTTGAGAGTGTGCTGAACAGGGTCATTTCACTTACATTTGGTACTTAGGAGTTGCAAATATGTAGAGATCGAATTGACAACAGGGGAGTTTCACTTGGCAAAAATCAGGACTGGGAATGTGAAGCCTGTTCAGGGTCTCACCTTCTGATGGGGAGGACTTGCAGTATGCATCCTGGATCTGCTTCCTCTCCATCGGGGCGGGAGGGGGAGACTCCCACTCCCCATCCTCTTGCAATGGGGGAAGAATGTGTAGCACCAGAAATAATGTGTATCATTTACAGGGAGGAGCATTTACTTATAGCTATAAAGCTGTCTAGAATTCTTGCTTCCTGTTGTGGGATCGTGGAAGCTTGAATTGATAGGGAGGACACACACTGGAAATTACACAGGAGCCAATGGGCTGGAGTGTTGCCCAGATTCACAAAGGATTTCGTACAAATGGGAAGCCAGCTCTTTTGCTTTAAGCCAAGGAGATTTAGGGGTTGGTTGTTAATGTGGCATAAGCTAGCCTGGTTAATGGACTCTCATTTCCCTATTATCTTGTTTCAGTGACAAGTCATAAGACTTCTACGTGTACCCTCTTAAAGCCCAGGCTGGCAGCTTACTTTATTTTTTAAATAATTCAGATTTCTTTGGAAAGGCTGTTAGCATTTTTTGCAGTCTAGAAGTTGAAAATTCTCAGTAAAAGGAGGCACTAGCCATAATTTTTCCAAGGTGTACTTATTTCATTTAATGTGAAGGAGTTAGGCTTTCACGTTGTGCCTGCTGCAGTGAAGAGTTTGGAAATGGATTCTGTCACCTCTGGTTATTGAAGACTTGGACCGGAGCTCGAGTGTTTTTGGGCACTTCAGGAGTAATTCTTACTTACGTTTCTTCAATACCAGGAATGGGAAAGAGGCGAGTGTTACTCGAGCTCATCTACTGTAACAAAATTAGTGATACTGCGTTTCCCCCTCATTTTGAGGCAGCAGGGAGTCAAGCTAGAATACCTGTTATACCTTGCTGTGGGGTGCGTTGGGAGGGATAGAGGCTTAGTGCCATTCCTTGACTTGCTGTGCTGAGTTTGGGGGGCCCGTCACTCAACAACTACTGTAATAGTGGCAAAGCTCAAATTTTAGGAAGTCCTAAATATTCTGGTAAAATAAATGCGTATATGCATAGATAGCTCAGCCTGGTTGATGAAAATGACATTGTAGATTAGCCCTTAATGAAATTAACATTATTAAATGAAAATAAAATTGGTTTGATGGATTTTCTAAAATACCTCAGCAGTTTTACATTTACTGCTTTTTATTTTTAGCAATTGTGTATGTGTTTTAAAAAAAAACCTTTCATCTATTTAAATGATTTTAACTTATATTCCATAAAAGGGGCATTCTTTTTTAATTTTTTTAATGTTTTATTTATTTTTGATACAGAAAGAGACAGAGCATGAGAGGGGGAGGGGCAGAGAGAGAAGGAGACACAGAACTGGAAGCAAGCTCCAGGCTCTGAGCTGGCTGGCAGCACAGAGCCCGACGTGGGGCTTAAACCCACGAGCATGAGATCTGACCTGAGCTGAAGTCGGAGACCTAACCGACTGAGCCACCCAGGCGCCCCTAAAAGGGGCATTCTTTTACATAAGTAAATTTGTGAATTATGTTCAATCATAAAGGGGGCTATTGGAAAATATTTTTGTTGAAATAGAAGAAGAAAATATCAAAATAGTAAAGACAATAATAGTAAATTTGAAAAAGATAGTTTTCTAGAAAAAGGGCCGTCCGCAGGTCCATGCTATTTGGAAGAGTAGCCATTGCACAGATGTGTTATCTTCTTTTTCTCCCTTTTGGGATTAAAGGGAAGAAAAGGTAGGAGGAGAGACACCAGAGAGAATAGTGTGTGTGTGTGTGTGTGTGTGTGTGAGCCTCTCAGAGGAGCGGTTTTTGGCAGTTAAGGTGAACACAGTTTGAACAGTTGGAAATTTCAAAGCAAACTCCCAGGGAAGTGTGGATGCCATCCAGTCTGGAATTAAGTTAAAATTATGGATATTCATAAAAATAGAATTAGATGATTCTATACACTTGTATAGAATATATAATTATATATTAAACTGGCTTATTTTTAATCTATATATATTAGATGAAAATTAAATATATCTGTGTATATATAGATATACAAATATACACACATATATACATAGGTATTGAAGCAATGAGTATTTTAAATATGTAGGTGTGAGGGAAAGAAGAATGAATCAGGGAAAGAGGGAGAGAGGAGGAAGGGGGAAGAGAAAGGAGAAAACTAGATATATACTGAAACAAAATGCAATAAAATATTAACAGCTTATTGATGGTGAAATTATAGACATGATTTATTTTAAAAATAAATAAAATACTTAAAAATTGTTTTGAGAGAAAAAGAGAGAGAGAGCATGAGTGGGGAAGAGGGGAAGAGAGAACCTTAAGCAGGCTCCATGCCTGATAGGGGGCTTGATCCCACAACCCTGGGATCATGACCTGAACCAAAATCAAGAGTTGGATGCTCAACCGAATGAGCCACCCAAATGCCCCTAAAGAAAATAAATATTTAATGACTCTATGTATTGCTTCATTTATAAAAACAATAGTTAATACAAATTAAAAGAGATCAGGTGAAAGGTACCGAGTTTAACAGTGCTGTATAGTACACTTGGAAGATCTTCAGTGCTATTACCACAGTCACACAAAAGTTAACTACGTGAAGGTAATGGGTGTGTTAACTACTCTTATTGTGGTAATCATTTTGCAATATACATGTATATAAAATAATAGGCTGTATATCTTAAACTTACACAATGTTATATGTCAAACCGATTTCAATAAAGCTGGCAAAAATCTATTTAAAAAACTCTTCAGATAAAAACCTATGCATGAAGGTTTATGGAAGCTTTATTCATAATTGCCCAAACTCAGAAGCAACCAAAATGTCCTTCAGTAGGTGAAAGGATAAACAACACAAACTGTGGTACATCCAGAAAGTGGAATATTATCTATTAAGAAAGGCAAACAAGCTATCCAGCCATGAAAAGATCAGAAGGAAACTTAAAGGCATCTAATTAAGTGAAAGAAGCCAGTCTGAAGAGGCAACCCCATGATTCTAACTATACAACATTCTGGAAAATGCAAAACTATGGAGACCGTAAAAAGATCAGTGATATCCAAGAGTTGGGGGGGGGGGAGGGGACAAACAGGTGGAGGACAGGAGATTTGTAGGGTGAAGAAGCTATTCTGTACAGTGCTGCCTTGGTGGGGGGCGGGGGGGAGGGCAGAGAGCATTGGAGCTTTGTCAAAACTGATACAATGGATACCACCGAAAGTGAGCCTTCCTGTAAACTGTAGTTAATAGTAATGTATCAGTATGGTTCATCAGCTGTAACAAATGTTCTACACTAATGCATGATATTAATAGTAGGGGAATCTGTGGAGGGGGCAGATGGAAGGCATATGGGAACTCTCTTGTTCATTTCTGCTCAGTTTTTCTGTAACTTGATATCTGGTATACAAAAAGAAGTTTATTAATTTTTTAAAAGTATACATACACTGGTTTGGAAATAAGATATACCAGGAAGAGCCTGACGGGCGTAAGCCTGAGATCTGGATTCAGACTGGCAAGTGACCTTGAATAAGTGCAGTGTGTAAAATGGCAATCACGGTGCCTCCATCACAGGGCTGATTGGAGGGTCAGGTGAGATAATCTACCAGGAGCATATGGCTGAGTGTTAAACATCATTATTAGATAGAAATCTTTTGAGCAAATTTCACTAATCAGATATTCTCAAAAGGAGACTGGGCTTTCTTGTGAAATAGTTCCATGTCCCTGGAATATTCAAGTATAGACTGATTGATTGGAGATTTAGTACTGAGTTTCAAAAGCAATACATTAGCACAAGGATAATCAGATAGCATGCCATTTAATAACCCTTTCACTATTGAAATTTTAAGGGCCTATGAAAGGAGGAGATATGTGTAAACTCAGGAAATTGTAAAAGCCAAACATCCAAGGTATTGTTTGTAACGTCTCCAGTTTTTACTGCATATTTCAGCTCATTGTCAAAGAAATTTCTCCATAACCTTGCAATTAGATAGTCAGAACTGGAGAACACATCAGTATTCTACTTTGAACTACATTTTACAGATGCAGAATAGGAGGCTCAAGAGATGAAGTGATTGCCCCACAATCACAAAGCTAATTAGTTGATGAGGCGGAGTTTAAGCTATGATTTGGTTCAGGCCTCATTTTTTTATCCTTGCTACCATCATTCTTTCCAGTTAGTGGAACAGTATCAAAATTTTAACCATTCTTCACTTATATTAGAACTAAGAAAACTTCGTTCTTTTTGAAGTGTCTTCTCGAAGCTCATAATCATCACCTTTTTATGAGAGAGCGTTCCCAGCTGCTGCTCTGCAGAAATACCTCCTATTTGCTGTTCTATTTCTACAATCCTGCAAATCAGAATTTTGCCCCAACATGTGGGCGATGGCATTTACTTATTAACATTGTAATAGTACCTTCACACTACACAATTTTCAAATCACTGTTACATTACCTCTTTTAATAGGCTTGTGAAATTGGCAGGACAGGTTTTATTTTCGTGTTCATTTTCTAGATAGGCAACAGGGACTCAAAGAAATTTCATGACTCAGAGTCACAGAGCTAGTTCATTGATGAAGCGGATTTGGACACATGTCTCCTGACCCCTAATCTGGTGTTTCTCTGCCTGCTGCTGTTTTGGGAAACAAAGTGTTCTGGTCCAGCACATCAAGACCTGTTGTGGCCGGACCACCACAAGGCAGCAAATACTGCAAAAAAAAAAATTGGTTTTCCAGTGCATAGAAAAGTTATATTTAGACTATGCTGTAGTCTATTTCAAGTGTGTAATAGCATATGTCTAAAAACCAATGTACTTAATTTAAAAATACTTTATTTCTAAAAAAAAACATGCTAACCATCATCTGTGGTTGCAGCAACTCATAATCTTTTTTGCTGGTAGAGCCTCTTACTTCAATGTTGATGGCTGCTGACTGATCAGGGTGGTGGTTGCTGAAGGCCACCATGACCATTGACTCTTTTATGAATAATTTCTCTAACACGTGTTACTGTTGATCGCCTTTTCCCCATGGTAGGAGTCCTTTCAAATTCAGAGTCAATCTTCTCAAACCCTGCCATTGAATTTATGTAATAGTGACTAAGTTTATAAGTTTATATAATGTTCTAAATCATTTGTGGTCATCTAAACAATATTTGCAGGATCAGGAGTAGATTCCATCTCAGGAATATTTTTTTATTCAGCCATAAGAGGCAACTCCTCATCCATTAAGGTTTTATCATGAGACTGTGGCAGTTCAGTCCCATCTTCAGGCTCCGCTTAAGATTCTAATTCGCTTGGTGTTTCCTCCACAGCACTTGCTTCTTGCACTCGAGTCGTGAACCCCTCAAAGTCATCCATGAGGGTTGGAACCAACTTGTTCCACTCTCCCGTATTAATGTTGATATTTTGACCTCTTGCTATGAATCATGAATGTTCTTCATGGTATCTAGGACGGCGAATCCTTTCTAGAAGATTTTCAATTGACTTTACCCAGATCCATCAGAGGAATCCCTGTCCATGGCATCTACAGCCTTATGAAAGGTACTTCTTAAGAAATAAGACTTGAGGGAGACCTGGGTAGCTCAGTCAGTTAAGTGTCCAGCTTTGACTCAGGTCTTGATCTCATGATCCATGAGTTCAAGCCCCGTGTCAGCCTCTGTGTGGACACCTCAGAGCCTGGAGCCTGCTGCCGATTTTGTGTCTCCGTCTCTCTCTGTCCCTCCCCCACTCAAGCTCTGTCTCTCTCTGTCTCAAAAATAAACATTAAAAAAAAATAAGACTTGAAAATCAAAATTACTCCATGATGCATACGCTGCAAAATGGATGTTGTGTCAGCAAGCATGAAAACAACCTGAATCTCCTTGTACATGAATCCTCATTAGAGCTCTTGGATGACCAGGTGCAGCGTTGGTGAGCACTGATACTTAGGGACGGATCCTTTCTCTGAGTAGGCCTCAACAGTGGGCTTAAATCTGTCTTAAATTATGTTATAAACATATGTGTTGTCAGCCAGCCTTTGCTATTTCATTTACAGAGCACAGGCAGAATAGATTTAGTATAACTCTTAAGATTTTTGGAAAGGTCCGTGAACACTGGCTTCATCAGCCAGACCTTTGTAGCTTTGAAGCTAGGCATTGACTTCTCCTTTCTAGCTGTGAAAAGTCTTAGATGGAATCTTCTTCCAACAGTGTAGACTATTTTGTCTACACTGAAAATTTAATGTTTAGTCCAGACCTTTAGCATCTTAGCTAGATCTCTTGATAACTTACTGCAGCTTCTGCATCAGCACCTGCTGCTTCACCTTGTACCTTTCATGTTATGGAGATGGGTTTTTTTTTTCCCCCTCAAACCTCAAACTTTTCTTCTGTAGCTTTATCACCTCTCTGAGGCTTCATAGAACTGAAGAGGGTTAGGGCTTGGCTCTGGATTAGGCTTTCTATTAAAAGGATGTCATGGCTGGCTTGATGTTCTATCCAAACCACTCAAATTTTCTCCATACCAGCAATAAGGCTATTTTATTTTCTTATCTGTGAATTCACTGGAGCAGCCCTTTTAATCTCCTTCAAGTCATCCCTTGTATTCTCAAGTTGGTTGTTGGGTGCAAAAGAGCTAGCTTTTGATCTATCTCAGCTTTTGACATGCCTTCCTCACTGAGCTTAGTCATTTATAGCTTTTGACTTAAATTGACAGACATGTGACTCTTCCATTCAGTTGAACATTTAGAGGCCATTGTAGATTAATAATTGGCCTAACTTAAATATTGTATGTCAGGGAACAGGGAGACCCAAGGACAGGGAGAGCTGGTTGGTGGAGCAGTTGGAATACCCATAATACTTAAAAATTAACTTTCAGTAGTCACATTCAAAGATCACTGATCACAGATCACCATAACAAACATAATAATGATAATCTTGAAATACTGTGATTACCAAAATGTGACACAGAGACCGTAAGCGAGCAAACTGTGTTGGAAAAAGTGATAACAATAGACCTGCTTGATGCAGTGTTGTCACAAATCTTCAATTTATTAAAAAAAAAAAGGGTTCTGTGAAGCATAATAAAGCAAAGCACAAATCAGGCGAGGGATGCCTGGAAATACTTTAGTAGAAACACTTGAGTCAAAGTCTTTGCTTAGTTGAACATATAAGATCTTAATACTCTTTAAATATATTGTGTAATATTTGATATAGACAAAAGAATATGGAGAGGTGTATTTTACCTATAATGAAGTACAATAATACAAGAAACACCTGTGAATTCCACCTCCCACCCAAATACCTTGACTTTACCTGTGTGGTTGCTTCATCTTAGCATTACCTCTTTGAAAAACTTAAAATTTGTCACAAAATCTTGAGTATCTCTAACAGTACATTTAGTTTTGTTTGTTCTTAAGTAACATAAAATTTTTGTCTGGGACGTGCACCGTCTTCAGAAAATTGCACTTTTTACCCAGTGTTTCCAAGATTCTTGCTTTGTTTCATATAAGAGGAGCTAGTTCCTTTTCTGTCAAATCATATTCTATGCAAAATAACTCAGTGTATTAATTTTTCTATCAGTTGACATTCAGGGTTCTGGCAATGTTTTTTCTGTTGTGAACAATGATACCATGGTATTTTTTTGCTAGTCTCCTAGGCAAATATTCAAGTTTATGGCATACTGCCTTATTGGTTTGAGGTTGTTACAAAATCTGTTATAATATGATCAGGCATTAATCTTTCCCAAGCTAATGTTGATAAAATGGTATTTTCTTGCTATTTTAAAAAGTATTTCCTGAAAAGCTTATGAAGGTAAATCATTTGTGCTTATTAACAATTTACTTCTTTCTCTTTGAAGTAATTCTTCATGTCTTTTGCCCATTCTACTAGTTCATTTTTCTTTTTGATAGGTCGTAGTTTGGAATATCAGTCTTTTGTCAATTATATGTATTGTATGTGTCTTCTCCCAGTTTATGGGTTGTCACTTAATGTTCCTTATGAAGTCTTTTGATGTACTTAAGTAAATAATTTAAGATAATTATGATTACCAATCTTTTATGATTAGTATTTTTAGGTCCTATTAAAAGCCCTTCTTCACTATGAAGTTCCTAAAATGATTTTTCTAATTTTTCTTCTAAAAGATCTGAGGTTTTTCTGTTTCACATTTAAATCTTGACTCCCTCAGAAATTTATTGTGGTGTAAGGAAGGTGGAAGAGATGAATCTCCCCACCCCCGTCTCATGGGTAGCCAGTTGTCCCAGTATTATCTTTCGGAAACTTGATCCTTTGCTTAGTTATCTACACTGCCACCACCACTTTCCTATCTGAAGTTTTCATAGATGTGTTAGTCTATTTCTTGACTCTTTAATCAGTTCTTCTACCAGTTTGTTAATTTTACTGTCTGCACCACACTATCTTCATTAACTGTTGCTATACAATATATCATCATCATTGGTAGGAAGTGATTTCTCAAATTCTCTTTCATCAGCATGTTGTTAATTCTTATGTTTCCTATTCCATGTTAATTTTAGAATCCAATTCCTCAAAAAATTAAGTTTCTCAAAAAATTTAGGGGGAAAAAAAGAAACTGGGACTTAGACTGAATTTTGGAGAGGGAATACTGTTCAGTATACTGCTTGGAGCTTTATGACATTGAAATTTCCTATCCATGAACATAGAATATCTTCATTTATTTTTGTTACTGTGTTTTAGGTTTCTGTTTTTCAACCTCTCTTGATGGATGTATTTCTGAGTATTTCATTTTTGTAGTAGATTTTACTTGTAAAACCGTCTGACCCACTTCTCTGTGCAAAGAATTCTGATTGTAGAGGCAATCATTTTATTTTATTTTACTGTTTTTTATTTATTTTTGAGAGACAGAGACAGTGTGAGCAGGGGAAGGTCAGATTGAGAGGGAGACACAGAATCTGAAGACAGGCTCCAAGTCTGAGCTAGCTGTCAACACAGAGCCTGACGTGGGGCCCGAACCCACGAACCCCAAGATCATGACCTGAGCTGAAGTCGGTCACCTAACCCACTGAGCCACCCAGGCACCCTGAGGCCATCAACTTAATGGAAAAATGTTTTAATCCAGTATTGAAGATGGAGTGGTTAAAGTACTCTCTAGAGATAAAATACATTTTCTTCTGTTGGGACCCAGGGAGCACTTCAGACCTGGAACCACTTCAGCTCCCATAGGGATGAGTGTAGTCCTCTGGGGTCACACTCCACTTTCTACAGGTTCTGCTGGCCCTAGATTGCTGTATTGGCATCTGGATCTCTGAGAAGTTTTGCTTTTATGTGAATAATACTTAGTACTTATAACTCTGAAAGATATCTTATGCAGGAGGTGGGTGTTTTCTAGTGAATATCTAGTCCCTCAGACTACCTAGTCTGATGTTCTGCCAAAAATCAATGTCTCAAGGTTGACTCTTGGGAAACTAATAAGCATCATTCATGCCTCCTCATTTCTATAAAAATAAAATTAGTAATTTATGGATATTGAGGCTGATGGAAGGTGGCTGAGAAGCATTCTTTTTTTAGATACTATACTTACTTGAGGTGGACAGTGATTAATCATCCTTTCACACTGCCACTGCCTTCTCTGTTTCCCCCACACCTACCAATCAGAGAGGGGCAAAATGAGAATATTTCAGTCAAACAGCAATGTTTTGGGAAATGATTAACACATATAGGTACCAAATAAAGTCATATGACTTATAATTTACCTTATGTAATTTTGCTAGAAGAATCTTCTTGCCAATGGTTATCAAATTCCAGTGAGGGTGCATGTGAGAGGCTGGAGACAAGAATAGCCAGCTAAGCTATTCGTTGTGATCATGCTCCAACCTTTCTGTGTTGTCTGTTCTTCTTTGTTTGTGGGGATCTGAGTACTTGAGATTGCTCTTTCCCAAGAGTTCCTGTCACCTACCACCCTTGAAATAAGAACTGCCTTCTTCATCACTATGTCAACCACTTAGCCTGGTAAGACTGCCCTCATCAAAGGAAGGATGGGGTAGAGTACAGCATGTTTCTTTTCTGCTTGATCTTGGATATATGTTCTGTTTAAATACAGATATGAAATGACACTACCTAGTAATTTGTAACTTGGTTTATGTGTGTGTGTGTGTGTGTGTACATATGTTCATGTTCTCAAAGCTCTTATGGGATATGCTAAATAAGTTGAAGCATCCAACAAATATTTGGGGGAGCATCACCAACAGGAATACATAGACTTAGACATTAGATGCTTAATTCCACCTCATTCTAAATGCCAGACACATAACTGGAAGTTACTCATGAGGCTTATTAAGGAGGTGAGCTCCATTCCAAGTCTCATCAACACCCATGCTTGTGTTCCCCCTGATTTTGTACTTCCACATACACAGTTTGGATTCAACCCCATTTAATTTGTTAAATGGCTTTTACCATTTATTATTTCAAGTAACAGACAGTTATTGTGATTTTGCTAAGTGTGCACTACACTGGATATTAGGAATATAATGAAAGAGATCTCGTACCTGAGATCCCTATAGGATCGCAGAGTCTTTGGGAAAAGACAGTTGTAAGAGTGTGCAAAGTGCATTGAAAGAGATCTATACAAGATGTTCAGGACAGTAACAGAGTAATGAATTCTGCCTGATGGTCGAGAGACTTGACAGAAGAAATTATATTTGAGTCAAATGGCAAAGGAAAAAAACGTGTAGGAGTTTTACAGGAGGAGCACAACAGGAACATTTCAGGCAAGAGGAACACCATGCTAGAGCGGTTATGAGTACAGTATGTTGCAGTGAGGAAAAAAAACCACTCACAGTCTGGCTCATCACCTGCTAGGTTTTGTTTGACAATCATTTTCTTCTGAGAGAATCCCTCTCCTTTGCATATTAGGCATAATTACCTATCTCAGAGGGTTGTTATAGGTTTTATTGAGATAAATTAAGTGTTTACTTAACACAGAAAATTGGCTCATAGAAATCCATCAAAAAGTGGTAGCTTTTTGCTTTGCAAAGTGCTAACTTACGAAGGCAAATAAGTCATGATTAATCATGATCAAGACATGAAGAGTTAATCAATATTTGTTTTTAATAATTTCCAACAAAGTCCAAAATCTTCAGAGACCCATCTCCCTAGTGTATTTAGCCCTGCTATTTGATGGGTTCTGAAAAGATCTTTGAATTAATTGAGAAGTTTGAAGGTGAGGAGAAAAAATGTTCAGCCCAAATTTACTTTTTCTATTTTCTTTTAATGTAACTTCTTATTCTTAGATAATGGTATATTCATCTGTGGGTTTTTTGGTTTGTTTTTTAAAGGGTGTGAATGAGAATGAGTTGGGGAGAGAGGCAGAGAGAGAGAGAGAGAGAGAGAATCTTAAACGGGTTTCATGTTCAGCACAGAGTCTGATGCAGCACTCGATCCCATGACCCAGAGATCATGCATGACCGGAGCTGATATCAAGAGTTGGGCGCTCAGCTGAGTGAGCCATGCAAGCACCCCATGGTTTTAAAAAATAATATACTGTTAAGTGAAACTGCAACACAATCTAAGTTTATTTTGGGAGTGTTTGCTGTATAATTGGAATAATGAAATGTTTAGAGGTGCAGTAGGCAAGACTTTGAGTAGATAATGAAAGAAAATGGAAAATGCTTATTGACTCATGATGTGGTTTCATCTTAGCTTGGGCAAACCATGCAGTATTTAATACGTAGTAGCAGAATATTTACTATTGAAGCTTGAAAAGATGTGAGTTCTTTGTGTGCAATCTTTCATTTATGCATGTGAGAGGGTTTTCTTTTTCTTTTAATATTTTTACATTGTAGTACTTGTTTTGCTTGTTGGGGGTGTTTGCTTATTTAATACATTCCGTCAAGGACAGAAATTACATGCCGTTTTTTTTTCCCCCTGGGAAGTGTGTCTTGGGTTTTTCCCTTATTATTTTCTTTACTTTTTTTTTTCCCTCTTTTTTTGGTGGTGGGGGTGGTTATGTTTAAATGAAGTTGCTTTTACAACACCAAAGACTTAATCATCCATTTCCTATATAAAAGGTAGCTACTTTTTTGCATGGACCTCAAGTATACTGTAGTATAGAGGTGGAATTTAAGGAAAGGTATTAAGCAGGCTGTGTTGTAGCTTATGGGCAAGTAATAAATTGTATCATGTATCTTGA